>RCUC01169054.1:0-53637 GCA_003697995.1 Taxidea taxus jeffersonii | reverse complement strand
CTCTCTCTCTCTCTCTCTAAAATAATAAATCTTAAAAAAATAATAACTTGCGGGGCCCCTGGGTGGCTCAGTGGGTTAAAGCCGCTGCCTTCGGCTCGGGTCATGATCCCAGGGTCGTGGGATCGAGCCCCGCATTGGGCTCTCTGCTCTGCGGACAGCCTGCTTCCTCCTCTCTCTCTCTGCCTCTCTGCCTACTTGTGATCTCTGTCTGTCAAATAAATAAATAAAATCTTTAAAAAATAATAATAATAACTTGCACTGAGGGCTTAACCAAATGTTAGGACTTCTTTTTTTTCATCTTCACTGCTACCACATGATGTAATTTGCAGATGAGGCAAGTGAGACACAAATTGGTTAAGTTACTTTTCCAGAGTCACACAGCTGTAAATAGCAAAGTGTAGGTGTGTTTCTAACTATATATGGTATCTTGCTATACCACCATTTTTTAACATATTCCCCACTGTGAACATTTAGATTATTTTTGACCTATTGCTGTTATAAATGATGTTATGATGAACTTACCTGTAACTATTTTATAAGGTTTTCCATAGGTAAGTTGCTAGAAGTAGAATTGCTAAGTTAAAGGTTATGCATAATTTTGATTTATATTGCCAAATTGTTCTCCAGGATGGTTGTATAAATTTGTACCCCCACCAGAGTCCATTTTCCCACACTTTTGCTAATAATAGTGCAAATTATTAAACAAAATTAAAATCCTTGAGTCATAGACCTCATTTGAATTGTAGACATTTTAAACTGCTGGCATTTACAGATAAAGCAGGTTTTTGGTTTTTTTTTGTTGTTGTTGTTTTGCTAAATTGGGTTGTGTTGTATATGTGTTATTGTCTCTATTTTAATAGGTGAAAGTTTAAACTGAGATTTTACAGCTAGAGCCTTAGATAAACTAGCTAGTAACGTAACTAGTAAAGGGCAGAACTGGGATTTGAAACCAGATCTTTTTTTTTTTTTAATATTTTATTTATTTGAGAGAGAGAGAAAGCATGCATGCTTACCCCAAGGGGAGGAGGGGGAGAGGGAGAGAGAGAAAATCTCAAGCAGACAGCAGACTCCCCAGTGAGTGTGGAGCCCAGCTCTGGGCTGGATCTCATGACCCTGAGATCATGACCTGAGCAGAAATAATGAGAGGCTTAATGGACTGAGTTATCCTGGAGGCCCTGAAACCAGGTCTTTTTGTATCAAAATTGAAGTTCTTTTACCATGCTGTCTTTCTAAATGATGAGGTGATAGGTGGCCTCTTAATTTTAGCTGAGCATTTTGAAGTTATAGCAGCATTTCTCAAAGAGGAATATAGACCTCTGAGAACCCTGAAAGCCTTTAGGGGTCCATAAGGCCGGTATTTTCATAATAGTGCTGAATATCATTTGCCTTCTTCATAATGTTGACATTTGCTCTGATGGTACAAAATCAGTGGTGGGTAAAACTGCTGGTACCTTAGAACTGCTTATTGAGTCAGTGTCACCAAATCAAACTGGTGGTCATTATCATCTTCATTGCCATGCACTCACAGTAAAATCCGGCTTCACTTATGAATGTCCTTGATTAAACATTAAAATTATTAATTTTATTAAATCTTGCTCCTGAGTACACATCTTTTTAATATTCTATGTGATGAAATGGAAAGTATGCAAAGAGCATTTCTGCTGCCTACTGAAATGCAGCATGATTGTATGAATTGTGAGCTATACTGGTTTAATTTTTTTTTTTAACAGCACACCATTTTTACTTGAAAGAATGTCTTATAAACTGTGATTAAGTATTGGGTATTTGGCAGACATTTTAATAAAGTAAGTCTGTCACTTCAGGAAAAACAGCTGACAATATTTGTTACTAATAGTAAAATATGAGATTTTAAGCAAAAAATTTGAATTTTGGAGAAATACTCACTGTCATGGGTGTGACGGCTTCCTAATGCCCTTACATTTTTCCGGTGAGAGTGGTAATGATTTTAATGAATGTAATTAAAGTGTAATGAAATGTATTAACATTTGGAAGATCTCACATAACTCAGTGATACAATTTTTTCCAAATAATCAACCCATGACAGACAAAAGATCCATTCAAAGTTCAAGCTAGGCCAATGGATTTTAGTATAGTTGAGTTTGAATAATTTATTGATACAGTTTCAGATTGCACATCGTAACCTTAAAGAAACTACCACTTACTGGGCACCTGGGTGGCTCAGTGGGTTAAAGCCTCTGCCTTCGGTTCAGGTCATGATTCCAGGGTCCTGGGATCGAGCCCCATATCGGCCTCTCTGCTCGGCGGGGAGCCTGCTTCCTCCTCTCTTTCTGCCTGCCTCTCTGCCTACTTGTGATCTCTCTCTCTGTCAAATAAATAAAATCCTAAAAAAGAAAAACTACCACTTACTGAGTTTGGGTAGAGTGTCTAAGAAGAATATCTGATCTGAATTAGATCAGTTCATTTTGGAATGATCTGAAATAGCTATTAAAATTAGAGCTAACTATGATGGAGGGCCCTCATTTCTTTGTAATGTGTTAAATATATATAATGGTTACTCTTAAGTATGTAGAGACTATTTTTTTTTTAAGATTTTATTTATTTATTTGACAGAGACACAGCGAGAGAGGGAACACAAGCAAGGGGGAGTATGAGAGGGAGAAGCAGGCTTCCTGCTGAGCAGGGACCTGATGCAGGGCTTGATCCCAGGACCCTGGGATCATGACCTGAGCTGAAGACAGACGTAACAGCTGAGCCACCCAGGCACCCCAAGACTATATTCTTGATTCATCTGGCCTAAGAGCCATATATAGATGCTTAGGTTAGACTGAAAAAGACTTGCAATCCTGTCCTCAAAGACATGTTTTTCTTATAGGTTACCATTCCACCATTTCGTGATCCTTTGATAAAGGCACAATATGACAAAGATGATGAAAAAAGAACTCTTCTTCAGTGTGAGACTGGTACTTAGTGCCTAATTGTTACGTGATTTTATAACCAAGAGCAATGGGAGTTGCATTTAATTGTGCTAATTTAGGTTACTAATCTTCCTGCAGGCAAAATATATACAATGAAAGAATTTAAAGAGATTGAAAAGGCCAAAATGCATTCCAGATTGCCAAGAATTTCTAATTCGAGGTGCTTTATGACTCCAAATGAGTGGCTTAAACTGCCTACAACTTACATAGAAAGTGAATTTTGTAAAAGGAGCAGGTAATGGTTAATATAATAGAAATTATGGAACCTTTTGGAATTTGAAACTGTTCTTGAGACAGTGGTATAAATTTTGTCATAATTCTGATTTTTAAAAAATTTCATTTTTCAATGAGAAATCTAATTCTTTTTTTTTTTTTTTGAAGATTTTATTTATTTATTTGACAGACAGAGATCATAAGCAGGCAAAGAGACAGGCAGAGAGAGAGGAAGGGAAGAAGGCTTCCTGCTGAGCAGAGAGCCCAATGTGGGGCTCGATCCCAGGACTCTGGGATCATGACCTGAGCTGAAGGTAGAGGCTTTAAACCACTGAGCCACCCAGGTGCCCAGAGAAATCTGTAATGCTTTTTTTTTTTTTTTAAAGATTTTATTTATTTATTTGACAGACAGAGATCACAAGTAGGCAGAGAGGCAGAGAGAGAGGAGGAAGCAGGCTGTCTGCAGAGCAGAGAGCCCGATATGGGGCTCGATCCCATGACCCTGGGATCATGACCCGAGCCGAAGGCAGCGGCCTTAACCCACTGAGCCACCCAGGCGCCCCTGAAATCTGTAATTCTTTATTCCTGTTTTTGATGTTTCTTTTTTTTCTTGGGCACTTTCAAGATTTTCTCCTTGCTTTTTAATAGCTAGATGTGTCTGAGTGTGTGTGTGTGTGTGTGTGTGTGTGTGTGTGTCCTTTCTTTCTGTTTATCCTGCTTAGGGTTCTCTGAGATTCTTGTATCTGTGATTTGACATCTTTTTTTTTTTTTTTTTTTGAAAATATGAGGCCATTATCACTTCAAATATTTCTTATGCCCCATTCTTTGTTTTGCTTTTCTTTCTGAGACTCCAATTACTATTATTATTATTATTATTTTAAAGATTTTATTTGGCAGAGAGAGTGAGCACAAGTAGGGAGAGCAGTAGGCAGAGAGAGAGGCAGAAGCAGATTCCCTGCTGATCAGGAAGCTTGATGTGGGGCTTGATCCCAGCCGGGTGCCCCTATTATTCTTTTTTTTTAAGATTTAAAAAAATTTTTTAAAAGATTTTTACTTATTTATTTGACAGAGAGAGAAAGACCACAAGTAGGCAGAGCAGCAGGCAGAGAGAGAGGGAAGCAGGCCCCCTGCTGAGCAGAGAGCCCGATGTGGGGATTGATCCCAGGACCCTGAGATCATGACCTGAGCTGAAGGCAGAGGCTTAACCCACTGAGCCACCCAGGCACCCCTTAAAAAGATTTTTATTTGAGAGAGAGCACACAAGAGAAAGAGCACTGGTAGGGGGGTGGGGCAGAGGGAAAGGGAGAAGCAGGCTCCCTGCTGAGCAAGGAGCCCAATGTGGGACTCCATCTCAGGACCTTGGGATCATGACCAAGCCGAAGGCAGACACCTGACTGAGTGAGCCTCGAAGGTGACCCTGAGACTCCAGTTATATATATGTTAGACCATTTGATATTGTCTCATAGCTCTGTAACTCTTATTTTGTTCTTTTCTGTTAAAAAAATATTTTTTCTGCTTATATTTCAGTTGGACAGTTTTACTAACCTATCTTTAGGTTTTCTGAGCCTTTCCTCATTTGTGTTCCATTTCTCTCTCTCTCTCTTTTTTAAGATTTTATTTATTTATTTTGAGAGAGAGACAGAGACAGAGACAGTGACAGAGAGCATGAGATCAGAGAGGAGAGGGAGAAGCAGGTTCCTACTGAGTAGAGAGCCCAACACAGGGCTCCATTCCAGGACCCTGAGATCATGACCTGTGCTGAAGGCACCACCCAGGCACCCCTGTGTCCCATATTTTGATTAGACTATCAATGGAATTATTTGTCTCTGATGTGATTTTTATTTCTAGCATTTCCATTTGATTTTTTTCACATAGTTTTCATTTCTCTTGAAACTCTCCCATTTATACAGGTTCACTTTTCCATTAGATTCTTTAACATATTAGTCATAGTTATTTTAAATTCTCTGATAGTTCCCATGCTAGGGTCATTTCTGAATGTGGTTCTATTGATTATTTTCACTCTTGACAATGGATTATTTTTTTGTCTTGCCCCCCCCACCCGCCACCCCGTGTCTTATAATTTTTTATTAAATGCTAGATATTTGTGGTTCTTTTGTCCGGCCTTTTTTTCTTCCATGTCTTGTCATTTTTTATTGAATACCAGGAAATAGAGGTAGAACAGTATAGACCGAATATGTCTAGAAATAGATATGCCTTTTCTTCTGTCAAGCATTAGTGTGGAGAACTGGGTTCATCTAGTCAGAAGCTGAGCTGGGTTTAGGTATTACTGTTGTTATTGTTACTTTTAGTGCACTGGAGGCTTCAAATGCCTTTAGTGTTGGGCTGCTGGTACCTTGTGCTTAGGGTAGGGGCTGGCTTGCCAGAAGGGTTTTCTCAAGCATTTGTTCTCCCCTATCAGTTTTTGGCTATTTCTGTAAGCCTGCTTCACAGAGTTGTGTAGGGGAGGTGTGAGGTGAGTCTCTCCCATGTTCTTGATTCATTCCCAGATGTATACTGCTATTGCTTGTTATTGCTAGGCTCATAGTGGGAGAAGAGGAATTTTTTTCTGTTTTCCTTATCCCGCCACAGTTTAAGGCATGCTCTATATCCTTGGGCCTCAGGAATAGCACGTTCTTAGAGTTCCTTTCCCTTCTTCTGGCAACCAAACTCTTGTGTGGTTGTTCTTGGGTGAATTTCCTGCTCTTCTTCCAATAGTAGCAGATCTCTGCTTGGTATAGGTATAGGAGTCTGGACCTAAAGTGGTTTCTTGTCTCTCCCTATGGGACAGAGGATTTTTACTTCTGTCCTTATCCTAGTAGCACTGGATCCTTGCCTTGGCCCTAGGTGTACCCCTCTTACTTCTCCATAGGCAGACAGGTTTTGCCTGTACTTCTCTTCCAGAAACAGCGTATCTTTGCTTATTGTCCTGGGGGGTGGGGAAGAATTTACTTCCCGCTTCCCAGCAGCTTTAGGCTTTTGCTTTGCAGTAAGAAAGAATCCAGGGAAATGGGTGGGGCATTGCACTAGTTTACCTGAAGTTCTCGGTCTCTTCCTGAGCATCCTTATCACTGATAGGGGCTTTCTGTGGTCTTCTGCTCTGTGCCCAGTCTTTTCTGAGGAAAACACTTTCTCCAAGACTATTAAATGCCACTTTAACCCTTCCTCCATGAAATATTCCCAGTTGGGGCACCTGGCTGGCTCAGTTGATAGATTGTGTGGCTCTTGATCTCAAGGTTGTGAGTTTGAGCCCCACGTTGGGTGTAGAGATTGCTTAAATAAATCTAAAAAAATAAACTTAAAGTAAAATATGTCCAACCACCTCCTTATACTGGTCAGCACAGTCCAGTCCCTCTTTTGTCCCATCACTTGACACACATGTACTTTTCACTTATATAGTTTGCAGCTGTCTAGTTGTGTGTGAAATGATTAAGTGGATGACTAGTCATTGGTTGAGTCTGTGAAACTACTTTGGAGTGATTTTGTGAAAAGCCTTTAATGCCAGCTTAAAAATTGGGATTTTATCATGAATGGGGAGTCATTGAAGATAGTTGAGAGCATGAAATGCTGGAAACTTCATTCTGGCATATGCTGTGTATGACAGATTAGAGATAAGATAGGACTGGAAGCTGGAGACCATTGAAGTTTTTATAAGGATCTATATTGTATTGATAAAGGCCTTAGGATGGTTGCAAAAGGAATGAAATGAAGAGACTGATGTGGTAAAACAAAGGAATTTTAGATTTTGGTGGCCAGATTTGGAGGGCCAGGGAAAAGAGAGGAAATCAGCTTTTTTTTTTTTTTTTTAATTTGATAGAGAGGACAAGTAGGGGAAGCAGCAGGCAGAGTGAGAGGGAGAAGCAGGCGCCCCACGACATGGGGCTCAATTGCAGGACCCTGAGATTATGACCTGAGCTGAAGGCAGTTGCTTAATGACTGAGCCATCCTGGCACCACAAGAGGAAGTCAGTTTTGAGAAATATTATCTCACATATTAGTTTCCTAAGGCAGTTGTAATAAAGTACCACAAACTGGGTATTTTCTCCAATTCTGGGGGCGGGAAGTATAAAATCAAGAAGTCAGCAGTGCCATTCCCTCTATGAAGGCTCTAGGGGAGGCTCCTTCCTTGCCTCTTTCCTAGTTACTGGTGGCTGCTGGAAATCTTTTTAGTTGGTCTGCAGTCTTTTTTTTTTTTTTTTAAAAGATTTTATTTATTTATTTGACAGAGAGAAAGAGAGAGAGATAGTGAGATAGGGAGAAGCAGGCTTCCCACTGAGCAGGGAGCCCAATGCGGGGCTCAATCCCAGGACGCCCTGGGATTATGACCTGAGGTGAAGGCAGACGCTTAACGACTGAGTCACCCAGGTTCCCCTTTATTCTTGTTCTTTAAAGATAATTTGCTGAATACAAAATTCTGGGTTGGCATTTATTTTCTCTTAATGCTTTAAACATATGCTTCTTGATTTTGGTTTCTGTTGTTTATGAGAGGTCTGCTGTCATTCTGATTTTCATCCTTTCTCCATGGCTGCTTATAAAATCTTTGTCTTTAAGGTTATTTTTTAAAATTTTATTTTATTTTCTTAAAGATTTTATTAGAGTGAGCGAGAGAGAGAGCATGAGAAGGGGGAGGGGCAGAGGGAGAAGCAGGCTCCCCACTGAGCAGGGAGCCTAACCCGGAGCTCAATCCCAGGACTCAGATCATGACCAGAGCCAAAGGCAGACCCTTAACCGACTGAGCCATCCAGGTGCCCCAGTCTTAGTATTCTACACTCTTACTAGAGGTGTCTAGGTATAGATTTCTTTTTATTTAATCTGTTGGTATATATTGTGCTTCCTGGATCTCAGTGTTCATTTTTCATCAGTCTTGAAAATTCACAGCAATGATCTCTTGATTGCTTTTTCTTTATTTGTTCCATTCTGCTTCTGGGCTCAAATTAGACATATATTAGACCTTACATCTTTTTATTTTTATTTTTATTATTTTTTATTTTTTTTAAAGATTTTATTTATTTATTCGAAAGACAGAGATCACAAGTAGGCAGAGAAACAGGCAGAGGGAGAGGAAGGGAGGCAGGCTCCCTGCTGAGCAGAGAGCCCGACGCGAGGCTCGATCCCAGGACCCTGGGATCATGACCTGAGCTGAAGGCAGAGGCTTTAACCCACTGAGCCACCCAGGCGCCCCTTTATTTTTATTTTTTAGAGGGAGAGAGGGGGAGAGACAAATGGAGAGGAAGAGAAAAAAAATTTTTTTTTCTTTTTAAAGATTTTATTTATTTATTTGTAAATAGAGAGAGAGTGCAGGAGCAAGCACAGGCAGACAGAGTGGCAGGCAGAGGCAGAGGGAGAAGCAGGCTCCCTGCTGAGCAAGGAGCCCGATGTGGGACTTGATCCCAGGACGCTGGGATCATGACCTGAGCCGAAGGCAGCCGCTTAACCAACTGAGCCACCCAGGCGTCCTGAGAAAAAAAATTTTTTTAAAGATTTATTTATACCAGAGAGAGAGTGCAGGAGCAGGGAGAGGTGCAGAGGGTGAAAGAGAGGGGAAGCAGACTCCCCACTGAGTGGGGAACCAGATAAAGGGCTGGATCTCAGGACCCCTAGATCATGACTTGAGCTGAAACCAAGAGTCAGATGCTTAACCAACTGAACCACTCAGGGGTGTCAGTTTCTGTAGCTCTTAAATACTCAAGAATGGATACTAGTTTGAAATAATGGTCTTTTGGACAATATACATAGGGTCAATATATAACAATAATTTCTGTATAAATATAAGATAGTTTTGTTTTCAAAAACATCCTCACACCATGTTATCTTGTTAAAGGTTAAAAGTGAAAATGAATTTTAACGATTGTAGTTTTGATATGAAGCCCTTGACAAGAGCTCCTCATCCTGTGAAAGCTCAGCAAGAAGAAAAAGCAGTTATTTCCAAGTAAGTCTGTTTTTCCATAACTTTGCTTTTTTCATTAAAGATGCTTGGCTGTATTTCCATCCCCTGCCATCCTTTTAAGTTGCTGGAATGGTGCTGAGGCATAGACTATTAACAACTCAAAGTTTAGGAGATTTTTTAAAATTGGAATCGGAGCAGAAGAATGGAATTTTGGACTAGTTTTGGTAGATCTTAGGTACACCCAGAGTGAAGAGATATTACAAGGAGAGTGGTAGTATGTACTACTGTGTAACAGAGGGATCCTCTCGATTGCCTAGTTATGGAATTCAAGGAAGAGATTTCTCTGTATAGTTACATAATCTGTTTAACTAGCTGATTAAAACTAATGGATCCCACAGATGTTGGTGCAGGGAATGTAAAGTGGTACAGCAGCTATGGAAAAGAGTTGGGAAGTTTCTCAAAATGTGAAACATTAAATGACCATGTGACCCAGCAATTCAACTTCTACCCAGGAGAAGTGGAAACATATGTCCACATAAGTGATCATGACATGACATGAATGATCATGGCAGTATTAGTCACAATAGCCAAAAAGTGGAAACAACCCAGATACTCATCAGCTGGTGAGTGGATAAAAAAAATGTGCCATATCTATACCTGGAGTATTATTTGGTGATTAAAAGGAAGAGAAGTACTGCTACATGTTATGAAACGGTTGAAGCTCAAAACTATTCTCTGTGAAAGAGGACAGTCACAAAAGACCACACATATGTAACTATATAATTCTATGTCCAGAAAGGCAAATCTACAGAGACAGGAAGTAGACTGTTGTTGGGCTAGGCCTAGGGTTGGGGATGGACAGTGATTGTAAATGAGCTTGAGGTTTTTAGACTTTCTAAAATTAGATCATGGTGTTGGTTGGACAGCTTTAAATACACTGATCATTGATTTCTGTACTTAAAATGCGTGAATTGTGTATGTAAATTCTCAGTAAAGCTGTTGATAGTAATAGAAAATATTAAAAATAATTTAAAAACTGAGCAAAGCAGAAGAAAAATGAGCTTGTAAGATGTACAATTCTCTGTTCCTAAAAAGCCCCAAAGTAAGTTGCAGTACCCTTTCCTTTTTCCGAGTAGGCTCAGAATTTGATGGATAAATGCAGTGTGGCCAAAGCCAGAGGGCTTTTTAGAGATACTTGATGCTTCTATGGGCAGCAGAAAAAATGATTAATGACTAATTGTAGAAACAGATGACTGTTAGAGATGGAGGTGGACACTGTGGGCTTCTCAGTGTCTTAGAGGAGTGGCTTAATAATTGGCTGCTTTTTGAATGGGAGTTGAAACTCAGGGATAATAGAAGTATTGAAAGTAAGCCCTTTTCACTTGGTAGCTAAAGGCCTTAAAAGATGGATTGAGTCAGAATCACTCTTGAATCCTAGGTTTCAAAAGAGTAAGTTTCTCTGCAATCCCTAATTGCCACAGTCTCATGGATCTGTTTGGGTCAGGTTTTAGGATAATAAGCATTTAAATCCTACTTAATTTCTATGTATGATATAAAAGGAGGGCTTTTGTTCTCAAACATCTCTTCTAACATAGCGCAGCTATGAAGGAGAATATTGCATATTGGAGTACCGGAGGGCCTATATTTTATTTATTTATTTATTCATTCATTCATTCATTCAAAAGATTTTATTTATTTATTTGACAGACAGAGATCACAAGTAGGCAGAGAGGCAGGCAGAGAGAGAGGAATGGAAGCAGGCTCCCGGCTTAGCAGAGAGCCCGATGCGGGGCTCGATCCCAGGACCCTGGGATCATGACCTGAGTCGAAGGCAGAGGCTTTAACCCACTGAGCCACCCAGGTGCCCCTAGGGCCTATATTTTAGACTAGAGGCTTAAGTCTATGAGCTCCCCTCTGGAAAAGAGGTGGATTAGATTGTGATTAGGGAAACATCCCAGTTACGGCATCAGGGGTGGAGAAAGCATATTTGTCTTTGACAGTTAGACCTTCCTTGGGAAGACACAATGGGCAACTCTGTGAGGCGGTCATTTACTCTGAAAGAGCCCCGCTCAGCTGTTTAAGTAGCAAAGCGATTACAAATGAAACTACTATTAAAGCTAGGTAATGCTATTTATTTGGGTTTCTTTTTTATAAAAATGTGTAGATTCATATAAAACTCACCAACTTCAAAGTAAAAAAAAATTTTTTGATGCTACAAGTGAGTTGTTACTTAAGAGAATACTTTTCTTTCTGGTTCCTTCCTACAGAAATAAAGGATCATCCTTTCTGGAAAAAGAATCTCTGTGTTTTCATGAGAGAAGAAATCCAAGTCTCAAAGAGGCCAACTCTGTAGGTCACTTCCTTGACCCTCAGCAAGAAGGGGATCAGGACACCGTGAGGGCTGGGAGAGTCCTCTTTGCCATACACAAGGTAGAAATTGCTGATACCGAAATCTGGGCAGCTGGGAGCTTCTCTGTAGAATAGGCTTTCAGGAAGAGGGCAGGCAGTGGACTGCACCCTCTTTACCCCAGACAAGGCGAGGGAGAGAATAGAAGAAACAGAAGCAGCTTCCTTTATTCAGAGGGAATGGAGAGAGTTGCCCTGGGAGTTTTTACACAGTGGACTTGCCCTCTGGTGGGTGGGCTCTCAGATTTTCCTACCTCCCTTTTAGGAATGTTAACCGTTCTCCTGTCTCTCTGCCATCTCTATCATCTCTATCATTTACGACTTATCACACCCAAGCCAGACCCCAAATTTTGTTCCCCTTAATTCAACCAAGACAGGCAGAAAATTTTCAAAAGCACCATGTACTAAATTCAGTGTAGTAAAATTTAAGAAGTAAAAGCCCCCAAGTTTTAAAATGTAAAATGTATACAAATATAGGTGTTCACAGAGTTTTCTTATCCTAAGATAACTACGGTTAGACTTGGTGGCCATGTGACTGGTCTCACTTAATTTACTGCTGCCAGGTCTGTGTGCCACTTTTCCCCTTCATTTCTCTTCTCTACACCCTTGTGTGTCCCAATGCTCTGTGGTAGAGCCTCTTTCAGGAGTGGATTTGGAGGAAAAGTCACAGCACACCCTCCCCATCTTCTGGTTAGAGATCAATATGGGAATGGTGCATTATTTTCGGTCTCTCCATTTTCCTGCTCCAAAGCGTAAGGAAACTCATTTTTTTTACTTACTCATGGAAGTTTTATTAAAACTTTATTTTGTAGTTTAACTCCTTTTACTGTAAGGTTTTAGTATCCTCCCATGTGCTTGCTTGCTTTCTTCCTCAAAAAATTGTTTTAAGATTTTGGGCTCCTGGGTGGCTCAGTCAGTTACATGTCTGCCTTCTGCTCAGGTCATGATCTCAGGGTCCTGGAATCGAGCCCCATGTCAGGCTCCCTGCTCAGTGGGGAGCCTGTTTCTCCCCCTCGCTCTCCCCTTCCCCACCACTCTTGCATGCTCTCTCTTGCTATCTCTCTCTCAAATAAAATCTTTAAAAAAGTTGTTTTAAAGATTTTACTTATTTGAGAGTGTGTGCGAGAGTATGAACAGGGGGAGGGGGAAAGGGAGAAGCAACTCCCCTGCTGAGCATGGACCCCACACGTGGGGCTGGATCCCAGGACCTTGGAATCATGACCTGAGCCAAAGGCAGACTCTTAACTGACTGAGCCATCCAGGTGCCCCTCTTCCTCAAAATTTTAACAAGCATCTACTCTGAGCCAGGAAGTATTTGAGAGGCATAGTGGTAAACAAAAGGGGTAAATCTCTGATCTTGAGGAGCTTACATTTTGAAGGTGGAGGGACAGACAATAAGTATGTAATATGTGAGCTAGTAGTAAGGACAATGAGGAAAATAAAACAGGGAAGGTAGGGTACGGGAAGTATATCGACAGAACAGGTCTGAATGAACAGCAGGGGAAAAAGCCCAAGTTGCTTTATACTGGTACTGTACAAATATATGTTACGATGGTTGTGAGTATCTTGACTTCAATCAGCCCCCAAAAGGATTATTCTTTCCTTTTGTATTTGTGTCCCTCTTCTTGCCAAAATCGGCTTTGCCTCCCCAGATTTCCCCTCATTCAGGAGAATAGGATTATAATCCAGCCAGGACCCCTCAGGACAAAAATCTAGGAGTCGTCTTTGATTTCTTGCTTTTCCTCACTTTCCCTGTCTAGCAGGTGCCAGCTCTGTTGGCTTATTAACTTATTAACTCACCGGTTCAGGCCGTCGTGCTCCTACCCGGTCTTACTCCTTTTGCGGTTGCCCCTGTATAATCCGTTCCCCATGCAGAAGCTGTGTTCTTTAAACATTTCTCCCCTACTCAAAACCTGTGAATGGCTTCCCTTCACACTTTGGAATTTATCCTAATTCCTTACTGTGGTCTCTAAGTCCCTGGACCATTAGGCCCTGCCTCCACTCCAACCTCAGCTCCTGCCTTCCTTCCACATTTGCTGTGCCAGCCTCACCAGCCCTTTTTTGTTTTCTTTGTATTTTGTTTTTTTTTTTTTTTAAGATTTTATTTAGTAGGCAGAGAGGCAGGCAGAGAGAGAGGGGGAAGCAGGCTCCCCACCGAGCAGAGAGCCCGATGTGGGGCTCGATCCCAGGACCCTGGGATCATGACCTGAGCCAAAGGCAGAGGCTTTAACCCACCGAGCCACCCAGATGCCCCCTTTTTTTGTTTTCTGAACATACCAGCTTTACTCCCATCTCAGACTTGGGCTTCTGTCATTCCTTCTACCAGGAACACTCTTTCTCTAGATTTCTCCGTGTCTCACTTCCTCAGTTCACCCAGACCTGGGTGACTTCTGCACAAATATCTTCTCAGAGAAGCCTTCTCTGACTTTTCTAGTTAAAATAGTCCTTCCCCCACATCCATTCCCCTATCCTCCCTACCTCCTTTTACCTGTAAAGAAGTGGGATCCTGGACCCAAATAGAGGCAGAGTACATGGATGTAGCTTGGTGAATTTTGTGAGGGAACATTGTTTATTTCTGTTCACTTCATTACTCAAGTGAGAAGGTCATCAGTCGGTTGACAGTGAAGGTAGAGGACCAAGATTCAGAGGTCTGAAAAAAGGGAAGAAAGGAAGGTAGTATTTTCTAAATCACCATAATCCTAGTGTAAATTAGGTTTTCTAGTGTAAATTGCTTTCAGACATCCTGACAGTCTGAAAGCAGGACCACGGGGGGGGGGGGGTCCCTCAACTCCGGTCACACATCAGTGATCTACCTCTCCATCCCATAATAGGGTTGGCTTGTCCCCGAATCTCTGCATGTTTTGAATCCAGAGAGAGTGATGAGAGGCTGAGGTGGGTTTAGGTGGGGCCTTTGCCTAAGAGAAGAGTCACTCAGCTCTGGAAGGACAAGGCTTCAGGGGGGCTCAGCTCTGCTGGGCTGAGGAACTCTTTCTGCTCTTGTAGGCTCCCATTCCTATATCACATGTAACTCTTCTTTTCTGTCACCTTCAAAAGGTTTTAGCAACCAAGGAGTGTACACCCTGATCCTTGATTGGTGAGGGACACAAAAGAAGGCTGCTCCGGAGGCAGTCATCTGCCAGAGGGACTCACTCATGGTGAGGACCAAGGAAGGCCCTCAACCGCTTACCTTCTGAGTTCAGTGTCTGTCTGATAATTAAGGAATCACAATACCATGTATTGATGGTTATTGCAATGTATTTTCTGTGGATGTTAAATATTGCCTGAAAGATCCAATAAAAATGATGATAGCTACCGTACTGAGTGCCTGTCTGAAATTCACTTGATCTTTTCTGAATCAAGGTAGGTATATCCCCTTCGGTCAGATACCAAAACCCACTGCCTCATATTCTCTCCCTGGTTTTTCTCCTCTCCCCTCCCTCCCTCCCCTCCCTTCCCTTCCTTTTCTCTCCCCTCCCCTCCCTCCCTCCTTTCTCTCTCTCTTCTTTCTTCCTCCCTCCCTCCCTCCCTTCCTTCTCTCCCTCCCTCCCTTTCTTTCTTTCTTTCTCTCTCTCTCTTTTTCTCTTTCATTTTATTTATTTGTTTATTAGTAGGAGCAGGGGACAGATGGAGAAACAGGCTCCCACTGGAGCAGGGAGCCCCAGGACCCAGGGACCATAACCTGAGCTGAAGGCAGACCCTTAACCGACTGAGCCACTCAGGCGCCCTTCCCCAGATTTTCTAACAGACTTCAGAAAATTTAAGAATTCATTTTGAGTATGATTACCCACCTGCTGATTCTGATTCTGTGTGTCACCCTTTGGCTCATGTTGAGTGTGATCCCTACTCAGGGGAAGATGGCAGGATTTTGTTTTCCTTAGGCAAAGGGGACACTAAAAATCATCCCTTTCCTAATCGTAGCCCTAGGTCATACAGGTAAACTGTATAACCTCTGTAGTATTAATTTATAAGACGTCAACTAATTTGGAACAAAACATAAGGTAGCATTGGATTGGGCAGTTGAAGGCCCCATGTGCGTGGGCCCTCCTCCTCCCTGACCTCCCCCACACTTGACAGCCCTTGCTGGGACAGGGGCTTCCAGGGAAGTAGCCTCCGGTTTCAGCCCAGTGCTTTAGTTTGGTTTTAAAAGGATGCTCCCTTTTCCCTCCCTCAATCTTCTTGGTCACTGGTCACCCGCTGGAGGTGGGTTGGTGGGTTAGCCAGCCGAATAGGGGGGCCAGGTGCTCCACCAAGGGGGGAAGCCTGCGGGGAGACACTTGGTCTTGGGGGTGGCAGTCAGGGAGCAGGGGTAAGGGTAGGGGTGGCCCAGGCCTGCTGGCTGGGAGGACCCTACAGCCACATGTGGGGGAGGCAAAATCAACCCTTTGGAAACTGAGGCTTTAGGGCACCATGGATTTCTGTTCTGTTTTACTCAGGACTCAAACTGCTTTCTGTCTTAGGAAGTCTCTTTGATTACTCTCTCTTCCCTCAGGGATCCTATTATCCATGGCTTCCAAGAAAACGCCCACCTATGGTGAACATTTCGGGATAGAAAAATTAAAAGAACGGCCAGAGGCAGAGTCAGTTGCTTTCATGGAGGTAAAGGAACGTGGTGTTTTGGGATGTAAGTCATTTAGGTGATGGGACATAAATCCCTTGAGAACTATTTGTCTCAGTCATGGTTGTAGTCCCCAGAACATGAACAGCTCCTGGCAGAGAAAAATTTCCATGAATGGGAATGAATGATCCAGGATCAAAGGTGGCCAAGAGTGTGGTCCAGGTGGCCGGCCGGCTGCAGGCTGCGTGCCCCAGGGAATTCTGATACCTAAGGGTATGGTAAAGCAATGATTGCTTTCTTTTTAAAAGATTTAATTAATTAATTAATTTGACAGAGATCACAAGTAGGCAGAGAGGCAGGCAGAGAGAGAGGGGGAAGCAGGCTCCCCACTGAGCAGAGAGCCTGATCCGGGGCTCGATCCCAGGACCCTGAGGTCATGACCTGAGCCGAAGGCAGAGGCTTAACCTACTGAGCCACTCAGGCGCCCTAAAGCAATGATTTCCTCATAAAGTTTCATTATTTTATACAATCCTATCATTTGTCTCACTGTAAAGAAAAGCTCATGGATACTTCCTTTCTTTTGCCATGGTAGCAGTTAAGAGTGGTGAGACCTTTAGCATTGGTGTGTATGCACACAGAAAACTGTGGGTTTCACAAGTGCTGCCAGAAATCATTAACCTTCCTTATGTTTTCTGGCAAAATCACGAAGTAATTATTGAAAGCAAAAAAAATTTCCTTTAAAAAGGTGGTTCAAGGGCGTCTGGGTCAAGGGGTGCTTCAAGGGCGTCACAGGCAGTGAGAGAGGGAACACAAACAGGGGGAGTGGGAGAGAGAGAGGCAGACTTCCCACAGAGCAGGGAGCCAAATACAGGGCTCAGTCCCAGGACCCTGGGATCATGACCTGAGCCACAGGCAGACGTTTTACCGACTGAGTCAACCAGATGCCCCTTACTTGCTGTCTTAGAATAAGAAGGCTTTAAAGCAAGATTCTGCTTATGTTACCAAGAGAGTTTTATTTTGAAGACTAGCTATCTGAATATTATTTTATATTTCATTTGTATCTGTTAAATGTATGTATAAAACTACAACTCTCCTTTTCGAGGTCTCTCTTATTCACAGATTTGTTATTTGAGTTTGGGGGTTAGTTTGTTTTGATGAATTCACTGTGGCGGAACCAAAGATTGAATAATATAGTTTTAAGAACCTGGATCTTTTCACAGTAGTTCTTTTAGGAATAGCATTTCTCTTCCAGATACTGGATTTTTATTGCCTTCCCATTTGTTACTTCTTAGTCCTATAAGCATAAAAGCTGGAAGATCAGTTCATAGTGATCCAAATAAAAAACCCTAAGGTGAGGTTTTAAGTGCATCAGTTTTACCCAAACTCATAATGGAAACAGGAAGTCTCTAGATGTAAGACAATCTTGGTCCTAGGCCAGGAGCTGCCACTAACTGGCTCTTTTTTACTTAAAAAGAGGTTTTGACTTATAAAGAGAACCAGCAGAAGTCAGGAACTTCAAGGGCCCTTTAATTTTTTTTTTTTTTTCCAGAGAGAGAGAGAGAGAGAGAGAGCAAGCACAGGCAGACAGAGTGGTAGGCAGAGGCAGAGGGAGAAGCAGGCTCCCTGCCGAGCAAGGAGCCAGATGTGGGACTGGATCCCAGGACGCTGGGATCATGACCTGAGCCGAAGGCAGCTGCTTAACCAACTGAGCCACCCAGGCGTCCCTTCAAGGGCCATTTAAAACATACCTAGCGAATGCCTGAAAAGAGGATTCATTTTATAGAGGATCCCTTTAATTAGTAAGCTTTCTTAGTACTTCAAAAATATGATTTATGTTATGATGTATAAGAGATTTGTTTCAGAATAATCTGGGTAGGGAGGCCAGGGAGAGTGAGCAGAGATTTAGATGAACTAAGATTGACTCTCTGAGTTGATAATTATTGAACCTGGGTGATGGGTTCACAGAGAATCATGTTTGAAAATTGCCTTAATAAAAAGTTATAAAATAGTCTTTGAGGTAACAGGCCGTAGATATACAGTAAAACTATTGGTAAAATACAATGAGTTTTGTGATTCTGGTTGGTTTCTTCAGGATTTGCATCCGAATACTCAGTTCTGTAATTTTAGACATTAGCTAGAGAATACATTGATGAAGCTGTCAATGCAATATTATTTAGAGAAAATTATGTTGCAAAGGTAAGAGTTGGCTACAGGCTGTGGATTCTAAGTGTGTTCCAGGTAAGCAAGAGTGGTACGTGGCCAAGAGGATGTTACTGTGTCACAGAGACTCATTCTGCCGGGAGAAAGAGCCACCTCTGATTTGTTTATTTATACAACATAGATCTGAGATTGCCCACCTCCTTGCAGGCTCACTCAGAGGTCAGGATTCCTAGATCTGCCCATAAGGGATCTGAGATATTGTTCTAACTGCTTCCCTGCTTTGTTCTGGTACTGAATAGAAATTCTTTCTGACTCAAGCTAAATCTCTTTCTCATATGTTCCCATATCACAATGGGGCTATGTAAAACCACCCGAAATGGTATTTAAGGGTAATGACCAATCAGTCCTGAGAGTTACTATGAAATTAATAAATTTAAAGGTCTTTCTTTCTTTTTTCTTTCCTTCTTCCTTTCTTTCCTTTTCTTTCCTCCCTCCCTCCCTCCTTCCTTCCTTCCTTTCTTTCTTTTTTAAGAGAGTATGAAGGGGAGGGGCAAAGGGAAGGGGAGATGAATTTTTAAAAAGATTTATTTATTTAAAACATTTTTTATTTTTTAAATTTTTTTAAAGTATCTCATTTTTATTTTTATTTTTATTTTTTCTTTGTTTTTAAGATTTTATTTGTTTACTTGACAGAGAGGGATATCACAAGTAGGCAGAGAGGCAGGCAGAGAGAGAGGGGGGAAGCAGGCTCCCCGCTGAACAGAGAGCGGGATGTGGGGCTCCATCCCAGGACCCTGAGATCATGACCTGAGCTGAAGGCAGAGGCTTAACCCACTGAGCCACCCAGATGCCCCATATTTAAAACATTTTAAAAAAACCATTTATTTATTAGAGAGAGAGCACACAAGCTGGGGGAGACGCAGGCAGAGGCAGAGGGAGAAGCAGGCTCCCCACTGAGCACAGAACCCAGTGTGGGACTCAGTCCCAGGACTCAGGGATCATAACCCAATCCGAAGGCAGATGCTTGATTGACTGAGCTATCCAGACACCCCAAGATTTATTTATTTTTGAGAGAGCGAGAGAGAGTGTGAGTGGGGGCGAAAGGCAGAGGGAGAGAGTCTCAAGCAGACTCCTCATTGAGTGTGGAGCCAGATGCTGGGCTGGATCTCAGGACCCTAAGATCATGACCTGAGCTGAAATCAAGAGTTGAACACTTAACCGACTAAGCCACCAAGCACCCCAATAAACTTAAAGAAGTTTAATTTTTAAGATCTTTTTATTCGAGAGAGAGAGTGAGTATGGGGAGGGACAGTGGGAGAGAATCTTTAAGCAGACTCCCCACAGAGCCCTATGAGGGGCTCAGTCTCACAACCCAAGAAATCAGGAGCTGAGGCCAAACCCAAGTCAGATGCTTAACCTACTGAGCCCCACACACACCCCAAAGAAGTTTTAATTTAATTTAATTTTTTTAAAGATTTTATTTATTTATTTGACACAGAGAGAGATCACAAGTAGGCAGGCAGAGAGAGGGGGTGGGGAAACAGGCTCCCCGCTGAGCAGAGAGCCCGATGTGGGACTTGATCCCAGGACCCTGAGATCATGACCTGAGCCGAAGGCACAGGCCCAACCCTCTGAGCCACCCAGGCGTCCCAGAAGTTTTAATTTTAAAGAGAGAGATTGAAATTTGGTTTTAAAATGGTCCTTTGATGTTTGTAATTTATAGTTTATAAAGGAAGTTCACATATATTCTCATTTGCACATCAAAAGAGGTAGATGGGATTGGCCTCCTTCTATATATTCAGAGAGTGGTGCTGGAGCAAGTCTCGTGACCTTTTTACTCTACCAATTTTGTTGTAGACTTTACTGCTGATGAAGCCTGGGGACATGCCATGGGTGACAGGAAAGCTTTGAAATCCTTAAAAAGAAGCAGGAATTTGATGAGTTAGGAATGGTTTGCCTGGGTGTAACCTGAAGGCACACTTCTAGTTTAGAACTTTTCCTGGGTTCCTCCTGCCCTATGTTCTTAGGTTCTCTTCCTGAACCTCATTGTGTTCTTCAGTTATCTCATGCTCAGACCTTGCAACCCGAAAATATTGAGAGCTTAGGAGTGGGAGCAAGTGTTTTCTGCCCTTATTCAAATGATGGTAAGTGGAAAACTTCTTAATAATGTGTTTTCCTGGGGTGCCTCGCCTAGGTGGCTCAGTGGGTTAAAGCCTCTGCCTTCTGCTCAGGTCATGGTCTCAGGATCCTGGGATCGAGCCCCGCATCGGGCTCTCTGCTTAGCGGGGAGCCTGCTTCCTCCTCTCTCTCTGCCTGCCTCTCTGCCTACTTGTGAGCTCTGTCTGTCAAATAAATAAATAAAATCTTTAAAAAAAATAATGTGTTTTCCTTGTTTGTATCCTCTGATTAGATATTGGATACATATTTTTAGCATCTGGATATTTTTAAGGAAAGAAGAAAAGAGATGTTACACAAGAAATGGGTTGAAAAATGTTGCAGAGCCTCTTCAGAGAATTATACACAAAGTAATTTCATACAGGCAGTTGGAAAAAAATGAAATAGAGAATTTTGAATATTTTTTACAGAACACCAATGAAATAGTACTGTGGGTTTTTTTTAATAAAGTATAATTTATAGAGTCAAACCAACATTTTCACTGGTTATGCAAACAGTCCTAGTGTTATTTTTGTATTTAGGATGAATTCATGGAATTATAATATAGCAAACTATATTTTTAAACCTGAGGTTTCAGAAGGAAGGAATAGAAATATTAATTTGGAACTAAATTTATCAGGAATGTTTTTAGGTAAATGTAAAGAGAATAGCAGTAGCCTAAACCATAAGGAAATTTATTGTGAACTAAGAAGTTGAAGGTTAGGTGGTCTTATGATGGTTTCTGACAACAAAACAATGTTAGTCACCCTGGTCTTTTCCTGTAATTCTTTGCTGCTATCCTTAATATTTTCAGTTTTTCCTCATCATTCTTACACTTGAAGATTTTATTTTATTTATTTATTTGTTTGACAGAGAGAGAGAGATCACAAGCAGGCAGAGAAGCAGGCAGAGAGAGAGTAGGAAGCAGGCTCCCCGCTGAGCAGAGAGCCTGATGTGGGGCTTGATCCCAGGACCCCGAGATCATGACCCGAGCCAAAGGCAGAGGCTTAACCCACTGAGCCACCCAGGCGCCCCTCGTTCTTATATTTATAAGCACATTTGGTTACTCACTGCTTCAGGTGTTAGATCTGTGCTCAAGGCAGGAAGAAGGGGTAAGGAATGGTGCCAGGGTAACCTTTTCTTACACCTGATCCTTTGATCTGGAAGCAGAAAGAGTCCCCAGAAGCTCCTAGCAGATTTCTGCTTAGGTCGCATTATCCATAATGGGTCGCATCACAAGAGCTAGCTAGAAGCAGGGCCAGGAAAGAGAGTGTATGGCTTTCCAATCTCCTGAGTAGGAAGAGGGCAAAGGAGAAGGATTCCATAGCTGTTGAGTTAGGAGGGACCACTGGTTTCTATACACTGTTCTTCAGTTTGGCTCTACAAAACAATAACATTTTGGCTACTGCTTTTTTTTTTTTTTTTTTTAAATTGCCCTCGTTTTTTTTTTTTTTTTTTAATATTTATTTATTTGATAGAGATCACAAGCAGGCAGAGAGGCAGGCAGAGAGAAAGGGGAGGGGGGAAGCAGGCTCCCCACCGAGCAGAGAGCCCGATGTGGGGCTCGATCCCAGGACCCTGGGATCATGACCTGAGCCGAAGGCAGAGGCTTTAACCCACTGAGCCACCCAGGCGCCCCTTGGCTACTGCTTTTGAAGATTTTTTTCTGTTTTAACTTTGAGGTCAGGACCCTCCTTTGGAATTTAGGTCTGCCTAGATTTCCAGGCATTTACCAGAGATCTAGAGTAGTTTGCCTGGAATGTCAGAGTATTTATTTGCTGAGCAAAATTTCTGGATGTGAACATTAAATACTTCTTCCTAAGAACTCTAAGAGGCAGAGCTCAGTGTCAAAACCAAAATGCACAGTCTTATAATTGTGCCCAGAAATGTGATTGCAGAAGTATAGGATGGGGAAGCCATGAAGCCATGCCTTAGAAAAAGCATGTTGGGGGGCTGATTAAGTGTCTGCCTTCAGCTCAGGTCATGATCTCAGGGTCCTGGGCTCGAGCTCTGAGTCGGGCTCACTGCTCAGTGAGGAGTCTGCACCTCTGCCCCTCACCTAGCTCATGCTCTGTCTCTCTCTCTCAAATAAATAAACAAAATCTTTTTTTTTCTTAAAGATTTTATTTCTTTGTCAGAGAAAGAAGGGAACAAATGGGGAGCAGCAGGCAGAGGGAGAAGCAGGTTCCTCACTGAGCAGGGAGCCCGATGTGGGACTCGATCCCAGGACCCGAGGATCATGACCTGAGCCAAAGGCAGACGCTTAACCACTGAGCCACCCAGGTTTCCCTCAAATAAATAAATAAAATCTTTTAAAAAAAAAGGCATGTGTTGAAATGCGAAGTTTTGTTTTGTCTTACAGATTTTCTGTATTTGAGAGAGAGCATGCAGAAGCATGAGAGGGGGTTGGGAGGGGCTGAGGGAGAGGGAGAAGCAGACCTCCTGCTGAGCAAGGATCCCGACTGGCTGCAGGGCTCCACCCCAGGATCCCGAGATCATGACCTGAGCCAAAGGCTGACACTCAATCGACTGAGCCACCCAGGCGCCAGTTATGTGGGTGGTTTTAAATGACAGTAAAATCAGTGTGAGTGGACTGTGGGAGCTGACTTCTAAGAAAACATTTGTGCTCTCAGGCTGTATGAAGGGAGGTGGTACTTGGAGTCCCCCCATTGCTCTCTTGTCACTCTGGATTCACACTACAGAGGGGACCTTCCCCAGTTACAGAACCTTTAGAAGAGGGTGGAGGCTTGAGGACACTTCAAGGGAGGAAAAGCGGGAAGAGATGCGGGGTAATTTAGCCCAAGGAAGAGCGGACAGGGGAGGGAATGCGAACTTTAAATATTTAAAAGGCTGGCATGTGGATGAGGGGTAGATAAATTTTGTGTTGCTCCCACTAGAGAACTAGTGTCTGCCCCGGGGCAGTGACAAGGCGGATTTCAGCTCAGTCTAAGGACAAACTGGTGGTTAGAATGACCAAAGTGCTTTTCTGGTGGAGCAGAAAGTTCTCAGGCTAAGGCTAGTTGATGACCTCAGACTAAAGCTTGATGATTACTTCTCTTGGGAGGTAGTGGGCTGTCAGTGCAGTCTAAATTACTTCTCAGGTTCCTTCTAACCTTTGAATCTGTAATTTTATATGAAAGGAGAATAAAGCACTTGGCATTTTTGAATCTTGCAAAAGACCGCCATATGAAGTAATTTACTCTTAGATGTATTTTTGTTTTTTTTTTTCTAAAGTAAATTGTATTTGGAGACCTTTGTGATCCTGCAGTATGCAGGACTTTTTACATGACAAAAAAGGACCCAAATTATGGAAAGGTAAGTAAGATTCATTCATTCATTCATTCTTAGAAGCTCTGGGGTTGGGGGAAAACCTAGTCATTTTTGAAGTCTTGTAATTACTGTGTATTCATTTAAAAAACTACAGAAGCATTTCCTCCGAGTTTTAGAACAGGAACCTATAGTAATTTCACCTGCTGGGGAATTTACACGTGTGTGTTCCTCCACTCCCATTCAGCAAACTGGAAGCCCAGGAGGGAGAGGGAGACATGGACAGCAAGTGCAGTGGGGTGTGACAGGTGTCACGGTGCAGGGGGCACTGGCCCAAGAGGCAGGGCTCCTTTCTGTGGAAGGTGGAAGGAGGGGTGCCGGGAAGGTTGCCCAGAGGACCAGTAGTTGCGCTGGTAATGAAACTTCACGCTTCAAACTCACCGATGTAGAGTTAAAATTTTGAGATGTAGGTTCCAGTTTTTACTCCTGCGTCGCAAAAGTAGCCACCTGGTATTAGAAGTCATTAACAAAATCTGTGTGGCTCTGAAAAGGGAAGTAGTTTGTTGTGCTTCTTCCAGAAAACCAAGGCAGATCATTGTTATGGAGATAAGAAGGTTCTTTTTGCTCTGGGAGACTTGCTGGTGTGGTGTTGGTCAGTCATTTTGCTGCCTTGCTTACTCAGTACCTGTTTACCTCATACATGCTTGGGGAACCAGCATCGGGCTGGGTGTATGGGCGGGCGGGGGGTAGTGAAGAAGGGGAAAGTGGCCCCTAAAGTCTGTAATCAAGAGTGGGGAGGGGGGAGAAAACCATCTTTCTCAGCATCGTCTGTAGCCCGGCCTCCTGACACTCACCCCGGCCGGGGTTCCCCGCCCTTCTGTTATCACAGACTCTAAAGACTGGTTGCCAGGGCTCCCCGGAGCACTCTTACTGCCAGGCCCCCTAGAGATGCTGCCTTGTGCTCCCAAAGCATCCTGAGCTGATCCCTCTCACGACTAGATTGTCACTGTGTATGACTTTCTATTCTAGACTGAGAGATCCTTGAGGACAGGAGCTCATCGGGATGTGGCACACCGTGGCGTGGGCAAGTATTTATGGCTCCATGCAGTGATGCGGTGGAACTCCTGATGGAGCGTGTCGCCTGTCTCTGGGTGGCCCTCCCTCCTGTAAGCCACTCGTGGCTCAGTGAAATGTCCCAACGTGAGACAGATGACATTTACTCTTTTCTGCCACGTGGATTGACATTATTCATGCGTCCTTACTCCTTGTTGTAAAATAAGGTCATACTCGAATGCTTCAGACAGACTTAGCTTAATACACACTGTAGTAGGATCCTCAAAGTTCTTTTTCTTGTAGGTTATGGTCCCCTCATTTTGTGATCCTCTGTTTAGAAGACAGCAAGAGATGGATGAAGAGAAGAGAACTCTTTTTCTTTTTTGTTTTCTTTTTCTTTTTTAAAGATTTTATTTATTTATTTGACAGAGATCACAAGTAGGCAGAGAAGCAGGCAGAGACAGAGAGAGGAAGGGAAGCAGGCTCCCCACTGAGCAGAGAGCCAGATGCGGGGCTTGATCCCAGGACCCTGGAATCATGACCTGAGCCAAAGGCAGAGGCTTTAACCCACTGAGCCACCCAGGCGCCCCGAGAGCTCTTTTTCAATATAAGACCAGTACTTTGTGATCACTGGCTTTATTTTTAGAGACTTCTAATTGTCCAATGATTTCCTACCTCAAGAGTGACTGAAATTGACTTTAAGAGTGTTGATTTAGTTTAGTTTTTTGTGGTTTTTTTTTTAATCTTCCTGTAGGAAAGGATATACTTTTTTTTTTTTAAGATTTTATTTATTGGGGTGCCTTTTCCACATTTTACCTTCATCCTTAATGGATGTTTTCACAGGATTAAGAATGTTAGGTTGAAAATTATTACCCTTTAGTAGATATCCTGCTGTATTTTTTTTATTCTACCCCGAAGATGGTTTTAATCAACATGTAGGAACTTTTCTTTTTTTTTTTTTAGATTTTGTTTATTTATTTGACACAGAGAGAGAGATAACAAGTAGGGAGAGAGGCGGGCGGGGGGGGGGGGGGGGGGGGGGGCGGGGAGAACTAGGCTCCCTGCTGAGCAGAGAGCCCGATGTGGGCCTTGATCCCAAGACCCTGAGATCATGACCTGAGCCGAAGGCAGAGGCTTTAACCTTAACATTGAGCCACCCAGGCGCCCCAGAACTTTTTTTTTAAGATTTTATTTATTTATTTGACAGAGAGAGACACAGCAAGAGAAGGAGCACAGCAGGGGGAGAGGGAGAAAGAGAAGCAGGCTTCCCGCTGAGCAGGGAGCCTGATATGGAGCTCGATCCCAGGACCCTGGGCTCATGACCTGAGCTGAAGGCAGACATCTAATGACTGAGCCACAGCTCAACGTATAGGAAATTGATAAAAAAATCCATTCATACCCGTAGGATAGACCCCACTTTTTTAAAATTAATTTTTTAAAAAAGATTTTGTTTATTTATTTAGAGAGAGAGCACATGTGTGCACAGGCAGGGGGGTAGGGCTGAGGGAGAGGGAGAAACAGACTCTGACTGAGCAGGGAGCCTGATGGGGGCTCCATCCCAGGATCGTGGGATCATGACCTGAGCCAAAGGCAGATGCTTAACCGATGGCCCCCAGCACCCCACTTTTAAAAGCTGGTCTCTGCCTTTGGCTCAAGTCATGATCCCAGAGATGGGGATTGAACCCCACTTTGGGCTCCCTGCTCAGTGGGGGGCCTGCTTCTCCTTCTGCCCCTCATCCTGCTCTTGTGCTCTCTCCCACATAAAAACAAACAAACAAATAAACTCTTTAAAAATAAATAAAATCTCCTCCCAGTGCACTAACCAAGTTTTCCAGTAGGTGTTACTAATAGTAGATTTTATCTATTTTTCTTCCTATGATAACCACTTCAAAGATTTTTTTCCCACAGAATTTTTATTTTTTAATATGTATTTTAATCACCCAGTGCACATCCTGACAAGTGCACTCCTTAATCCCTATCACCTATTTAGCCCATCTTTTAACCCACCTCCCCTCTGGTAATTGTCGGTTTATTCCCTATTGGTAAGAGTCTGTTTCTTGGGTTGTCTCTCTCTCTCTCTCTCTCTTCCCCCATTGCTCATTTGTTTCTTCAATTCCACATAGAAGTGAAATCATATGGCATTTGTCTTTCTCTGACTTATTTCACTTAGCATTATACTCTCTTGCTCCATCCATGTTGTTGCAAATGGCAAGACTTCATTCTTTTTTTATGGCTGAGTAATAACTCCATTACACACACACACACACTTACACACCACATCTTCTTTATCCATTCACCTATCCAGGGATACTTGAGTTGCTTCCATATCTTGGCTATTATAGTTAATGCCGCTATAACTCTGTAAATATAGGGGTGCATATATCCCTCACGGTTTTCTATTCTTTGGGTCAGTACCCAGTAGTGCAAATGCTGGATCACAGGGTAGTTCTATCTTTAACTTTTTGAGGACCCTCCATACTGTTTTCCAGAGTGACTACACCAGTTTGCGTTCCCACCAACAGTGTAAGAGCGTTTCCCTTTCTCTACATCCTCACCAACACCTGTTGTTTCCTGTGTTGTTATAATTTTAGCCATTCTGACAGTTGTGAGGTGGTATCTCATTGTAGTTTTTATTTGCTTTTCCTTGTTGATAAGTGAGGATGAACATCTTTCACATGTCTGTTAGTCACCTGTATGTCAGGAATAAATCCCACTTGATCATGGTGAATAAAGTTTTTAATGTATTGTTGGATTTGGTTTGTTAATATTTTGTTGAGGATTTTTGCATCTATGTTCACCAGAGATATTGGCCTACAGTTATCTTTTTTTGTGGTGCCTTTATCTGGTTTTGGAATCAGGGTAATGCTGCTGGCTTTATAGAATGAATTTGGAAGTTTTTTTCCTTATCTATTTTTTGGAGTTGTTTGTCTCCTCCCCATGTTTTAAGTATATGGTGTTATAGTTTATACACCCTTTTATTTTGAGAGTTCCTTGACTGGGTTTTTATGGAAATATTCATTTTTACTGCTTTTGTGTTTCCTGACCTCATACTGTCATTTTTGGCCTTTCTACTCAAAGAGTCCCTTTTAATATTTCATGCTGGGTTGGTTTCGTAGCCATGAACTCCTTTGGATTTTGTATGGGAGACTTTAATTTTTAAGTAAGTGCCATGCCCAGCATGGAGCCCAAAGCGGGACTTGAACTCACGACCCTGAGATCAAGACCTGAGTTGATGGGGTGCCTGGGTAGTTCAGTCAGTTAAGTGTCTGCCTTGGAATCAGATCATGATCCTGGAGCTCCCAGGGATTGAGCCCCACATTGGGCTCCCTGCTCAGTGGGGAGTCTGCTTCTCCCATTGTCCCTCACCTCACTCATGCTCTCTCTCTCTCTTAAATAAATAAATAAAATCTTAAAAAAGAAAAAGACTGAGCTGAAATCAAAAGTTGGACACTTAACCAACTGAGCCACCCAGGCATCCCTGTTTGGGAAACTGTTTTCTCTCCTCCTAGCCTTGCTGGATAGAGTATTCTTGGCTGCAGGTTTTTTCCCTTTCACCACTTTGAATGTATCATGCTACTCTTTCTGGTTTGGAAGGTTTATGCTGAAAAATTCCAATGATAGCCTTATGGGGCTTCCTTTGTATGTAGCTGTCTCCTCTTGTATTGGTGCTTTTAGTACTTTTTTTCTTTATTACTATATTTTGCCATTTTAATTATGATATGTCTTAGGATGGATCTGCTTTTGTTGATTTTGTTTGGGGTTCTCTGTGCCTCCTGGATCTGGATATCTGTTTCCTTTCCTAGATTAGGGAAGTTTTCAGCTACTATTTCTTCAAATAAATTTTATGCCCCCTTTTCTCTTTCTTTTTTTGTGAGGCTCCTATAATACCAATGTTACTATGTTTGATGGAGTCACCAAGTTCCCTAAGTCGATTCTTGTTTTGCATAATTCTTTTTTTCTCTCTTTTGTTCAGCTTGATTGCTTTCTATTACTCTGTCTTCCAGGTCAGTAATTCATTTATATGCATTTCCAGCCTGCTATTCATTTTATCAAGTGTGTGTTTCATTGTGTTATTGAGTGCTTTATCTCTGCTATGTTATTCCTTATCTCTGTGTTAATGGTCTCACAGATATCTCCATTGTTTTCTCAGGTCCAGAGTGTATCCTTATGATCAATGCTTTAAATTCTCCATCAGCCTTATTACTTATGCTTAGATTTCTGGTATTATCCTGTTCTTTTATTTGGGACAAACTCCTCTGTCTTATTTTGTCTAAGACTCGCTTGTTTCTGTATGTTAGGAAAGTCAGCTACATCTCCTGTTCTTGAGGGTAATGGTCTTGTGAAGAAGAGGTCTGTGGTGCCCTGCTGTGTAGTGTTTCCTGTTCCCCAGGGCCTGACACTTCCAGAAGTGTCTCCAGTGTGTGCTGTGTATACTCTGCTCTTTTGTTCTGACTACTTTATCCTTTAGGCTAGTCATTTCCAGAGCTTCTCTTTGCCTGTTGTGGGCATGTTTGGTCCCAGGCCTGAATGTGGTATGTTTTAGCTAGGTAGGCTCTGGTCTGCATTTTATTTTATTTTCATTTATTTATTTGACAGAGAGAGAGATCACAAGTAGGCAGAGAGGCAGGCGGAGCGGGGGGGGGGGGTGCAGGCTCCCGACTGAGCAGAGAGCCTGATGTGGGGCTTGATCCCAGGACCCTGAGACCATGACCTGAGCCAAAGGCAGAGGCTTAACCCCCTGAGCCACCCAGGCACCCCTATTTTCCATCTTTTTTGTTGTTGTTACGTTATACTTGATTCTAGATATTTTACTAATTATCTCTTCCGTTGTGTCTAATAATCTCTTGTTAAACCTGCCAGTGAGTTATTTTCAGATGTTTTATTTTTATAGCTTTAGCATTGTATTTGGCTCTTTTTCTGAGAGGTTTGGGGAAGGCTCAGGGCCTGAAGGGTCTCCCTCCCCCAGGGATCCTATCTCAAGGCACTGTTCGATGTGTCTGCCACTGAGAGGAAGATGTTGAGAACAAGGTTAACTACCCACCTGCCAAGATAGCAACCAGGCCTGGGAGAAAAAATTCACCAAAAATATGCTGGTTCCATGGAAGAATCAGTCCCTACCCTGCTACCCAAGGTTGGTAAATTCCCTCAGCAGAGAAAATAGCCAGGGATGGCCAGCTCATTCTGAAAGAGCGCTCTCCTCTGTGAAATTGTTCAATGACTTTAAAATTGGGATTTTTTTTTCCAAGAAGGTGGTAGTAAAACATTCTCTTTTTCTAGTTGTTGCAGCAGGAGTGTTGGCCTGTGCAAACTTGTAGGTTCTACATAAAAAAATAGAAGTCCTGTTATGTTCTGCTGATATTTCCTCTTAGTCTCTCACCCTGAGTTTTGCTGGAATGAACAGTCTACTTTCTGTTTTCTCTTCTGATTTAGAAATTTTATGTTTTATTTCTGCTTTCTTGGCTTCTTTATAAGTTTCAACAATTTCAATTTAAACATTAATAATTATATAACTCCTTATCCCTCAGTGATACAAAGGCTTTATTTTGCTTTATTTCCTCGTTCCCCCACTTTCTTGCTCCTCAGCTCCTTAAGTGGTCTTTAGCCCTTTAGTCTGGTGTCCTCTAGGGAATTCTCCACCTTGCAGCTGGAGGACTCTCTCTGAAGTGATCACCCCTCTCCAACTGAAAACCTAGTAGCTTCCCATAACCCTTACAATAAAGTCCAGACAGCACATTACGTGCTGTCTGGTCTCTGCCACCCTTTCTGTCTTCATCTAAAAAATCCCTTTCCCTTAAAAGACATACAAATAAACTACAGAAATATCTGGGTCAAGTAAGCACAGTTATAACTGCCTGAACTGCCACATTGGTTCATGCCTTTGCCCCTTCTTTTCATTCCTGACCATCTCAATCCAGAAAATAGGGGGGAATTATTGCGCCCTCCATCTGCCTTTTCCTACCCCAGCAAGCCCCTTGAGAGCAGGGACTGTGTCGTCTTTATCTTGGTATTCCCAGCATGGAGCTGGAATGCAGTAGAGGATGAGTAAATCTTGTTGAAGGAAGGAAGGAAGGAAGGAAGGAATGGAGGAGTGAGTGGAAGAATGAAGAAGAAGGCTTATATGCGGGGGTAGGCCTGGGCTTCCCAGGGCAGGAATAGGGGCAGGCCTGGGGAGATCCTCTGGGAGGACACACCCGGAGGTGCCTCCACGTGGCTGCTCAGTAAAGTAAGACAAGGTGGCTGTGTTAGTCAGAGACAGTTTGATTACAAAGAAACAGAATCCTTCTTAAATTAGAGAAAAAAAAAAAAAGGAAGAAAGGCAGGGGGGTGTGGGAGGAGCCTTGGTAGGTTAGAGAGCACTGGTCTGTTATGAAGCTACAGTCAGTGTCTCAGCCCATTTGGCTGCTACAACAGAATACCAGAGATTGGGGGCCTTATAAACAACAGAAATTGGGGAACCTGGGTGGCTTAGTCGGTTAAGCGTCTGCCGTCAGCTCAGGTCATGATCTCTAGGTCCTGGGATCAAGCACCATGTCCGGCTCCCAGCTCAGTGGGGAGTCTGCTTCTCCCTCTCCCTCTGCTTGTGCTCTCTCTATCTCTCAAATGAATAAATAAAAATACTAAAAAATATAAATAACAGAAATTTATTTTTCACAGTTCGGGAGGCTGGGAAGTCCAAGATCAAGGTGCTGACAGATTCAGTATCTCATGGGGGCCCACTTCCTTGCTCTAGTATATGTGCTGCCGAAGTGAGCACCACTTCCTTGTTCTTAGACAGCATCTTCTTGCTGTGTTCTCATATGAATAAGGGCGTGGGGGAGCATTCTAGGGCTTCTTTTATAGGGGCGTTCATTCATGAAGGCTCTGTCCTCATGACCTAATCGCCTCCCAAAGTCCCTACGTCCTAATCCTATCATGTTGGGGGTTGGGTTTCAACATATGAATTTAGGGGGGATACAAACATTCAGACCATAGGGCTTATGAGGACAGCCAAGCTGCGTAAGGACTGAGAACCATGTCCTTTCCTCTTTGGGACTTTGTGGCTTTCATCAGAGCTTCTTTGTGAACCTGCTTCCTTTCTCTGCACACTGGCTTTGCTTTCTCTGCTTTCTTGTGCTTGTGCTGGAAAATGGATGCATTGGGCCTGCCTGAGTTTCTGGTTTGGGCACTCTAGAACTGCCTGAAAGCCATCCTGTCCCACTTCTAACTGTGGGGCCTGAAGCTCTGGACCAGGTACCTTGGCCATAGGCAGAGAAGGGTCACATGACTGTCTAATGGTTGTGCCAGCAGGGGTGTGGGTGGGGCAGACCGATGGATGGACAGCCACCAACTGATGTCTACTCAGTCCTTCCTTTTCATGAAGGGAGTACTGAGTTTGCAAAATTAATTTTCAGACAATTACTGAATAATACAATTCTGTTTGTATGGAGTTGAGATACTTTTTTTTCCTGCTTTTCTTTGCAGTTCTGAAAAACTTAACCTGTTCAGAAAAGAAACTCTGCCTGATAAAGAGAATAAGACTACCGACCTAAGTCAGACTGCCTTTGAAAGGAAGTTTCATTCCTCGAACCTCAGCCAGGAGAATAAGAGGGACGAGAAGAATTGTGTGGTGAGTGGGCAAGATCTGGGGGAACAGGGCTGGGATGGCCTCAGTTTGCAGCATGCACGAGACAGCAGACGTTGATTGTGGAATCTGAGCCGTTGACAGAGCCCTCCTTCTCCCATGGCTTCCCCAGGACAGAGACGGCAGGAGCCAAGGAAGGGGGTGAGAAGATGCAAAAGAGGCTTCATTTAATGCACAAGAAACGATGGGTTTGCCTCTGGGCTTGGTGCTGCTGCATAGATGAGACAGCCTCTGGCAGGGAGCCTGGGGTCTGGAAACTCAGAGAAGGAGCATATTGGGGAACCCTGGACCCTGCTTTTGAGGGGACAGATTGTGCCCTTACAAGATGAGAGAAACCCTGGCCACAGAGTTCTGCCCTCTGAGATCTCAATTTTTTCTGGAGTTTTTGCTCTTCCGCCATTTTTCTACCATTTATACATCCAACCCAGACCAAAAAAATTTGTTCTCCTTAGTGTAGTCACAATAGGTGGGAATCTTCTGAAATGAAATTTATACTAAAAATTAGGCCAAATGATGGTTTAGATACACGAAAGTTATTTTATATGTAAGCATTTTCCATGAACAGGTTTCTTGTCGAGAGCTCACAATCTGACTGGCACATCTTCCCTTCCGTCCTCTTATGTTCTCACGTCCTGTATCCTAGTGCCCGAGGGTGAGGAGGCTTCCAGGTGCCTGGGAACTGTAAGGGGCTCATGACTGTCTGGAAGGCAGTGGATCTGTGTGTTCACCAACTGCCCGCTCTCACCTCCAGCACACACAGGACGAGGGACTAGTTTTCTCCAGCATGAAAATCTTGTTAGATGTTTTGTGGTCCTACCCTATCCCATTGTTTTCTCCAGTCTCTCAGAAATGGATTCTCCTTATATGGTTGTTTCTGTAACACTTTCCTCAGCAATTTTTTTTTTTTTAAGATTTTATATGTTTGAGAGAGAGAGAGAGACAGAGAGCAAGCACAAGCAGGGAGAGAGACAGAGGGAGATGCATACTGCCCACCGAACAGGGAGCTGGATGTGGGACTCGATCTGAGGACTTTGGGATCATGACCTAAACCGAAAGCTGCTGGTTAACTAACTGAGCCACCCAGGGCCCCCTTCAGCAATGTCTTCTGTGAATAATTCTGAGAGCCAAGCCCCTTAGTTCTGAATGGGACAGTGGTCAGCTCTGCCCTTCTGGCAGGGTAGCCCGACTGCTGTTACCAAGAGAGCCCCAAAATGGAGTGTGGTTTACACATGACAGAAGTTTATTTCTCACTCAGGTACCAGAACAGGGTAGGTTGGCAGGCTGTCCCCCTCCCATGCAGTCCTCTGGCTGAGGGAACCTTTGTCGTCTTCAGTGCCCAGGTTCCAAGGTTGCCCTGGGGAACTCATTCCTGTCCACCTGAAGAGGGAAGAGGTCATGAAGGAGTGCTCCCCTGGGACGGTCGGTGGGCCAGGTCTCACATGTTCCAACCAGAGAGGACCGGTCACATGGCTGTCCCCAACCGTAGGGAGCTGGTGCTGGGAAAAGTAGCCCCTCTCTGCTCTGAGCACAACGGCAGAGAGAGCAAGTGTTTCGTGCAAAGCTGGTTACCTCTGTTCCACCACTGAAAGGTTAGTACCGTGTGGCGTTCAAAGACCAAGGACTTGGAATGAGCGTTGGCTGAGCATTGCAGAAGCCAGAGAGCAGGGGAGAGGTGAGGAGAGGGCTGCCTGGAAGGTCTCAGCTCAGGCAGGAGGGTCAAGCGTTGGGTGGGACCCTCCGGGGCCCTCCTCCCTGCCCGTCAGCCCCTCTTCCCTACCCTACACTCAGCGCTTCCCTCTGTTCATAGGTTGGAGGAACCAGACAGCACAGACCATGCTCCTGGGCAGCTGGGGAAGTCCAGCATAGTTGGGGGGCAAGGCCCGTGGAAAGAAGAGTGATGACGGCCGAGGTCCTGGGGCGGCACCTGGCCTCCCTGCAGCTGGGGCTCGGGTGAAGCTGCCAGGAACCGTGCCGTCTGCAGGGAGGCCATTGGCAGTAAAACTCCGCCGAGCTTTAGCTTGTGGTGTCTGTGCAACAGTTAAAATGCTGTGACAGGTTTTCTCTCTCCAGACGCGTAAGATATTGTGTGACATAAGCACATAGTAATAGTTACCCTTTATCGAGCTCCCTTTGTGAGCTAGGTGAGGTGTTATCTATTCACGTAGAAGCTTTTTTTTTTTTTTTTTAAGATTTTATTTATTTATTTGAGAGAGAGTGAGAGAGCATGAGAGGGGAGAAGGTCAGAGGGAGAAGCAGGCTCCTCATGGAGCTGGGAGCCCGATGCGGGACTCGATCCCGGGACTGCGGGATCATGACCTGAGCCGAAGGCAGTCGCCCAACCAACTGAGCCACCCAGGCGCCCCCATGTAGAAGCTTTGACAGTAAGACAGGAGTAGCATCTCCTGTGACATGAAGCTCAGAGGGGTTCGGTAACTTGTTCAAGGTCAGCTGCGTCGTCGAAAGTGGCAGCGTTCTTGATTCCAAGTTTAGGCCCTCTGGTGCCAAAGCACTGGTCTGCTCACCAGAGCGCACGCCCTTCTCTCCCCACAATGTCAGTCAAACTGCTCAGGATTCGGGTCCCTTTCAGAGGGTGGTTATCCTGCGGTTGGTGTGCCACAGCGTCCTGATCCTGAAGGGCATGGATGGTGCTGTAGGGGTTGCTGGGCGTCCCTCCGGTCCGCTCTGTCCTTCCCCGGGGGATGCAAGGAGTCTAAAGGCACAGCCCGTTCCCTCACCCTTCAGAAAATCAAGCTCACAATTCAGTCGGGAGAGAACTTGATTTCTTAAGAGGCAGAGCTGCATTCCCAGGTCAACGCAGGTGCCTGGCACTGCTGGGAATACAGACACTGAATGTCGCCAAAGCTTCGAGAAGTTATCTGACTCACATCCTCTAGGCTCCTGCCCTGAATCTGAAGAGAATCCTGATATATGCAGACCTGGAGAGATGGCTCTGGCCACAGCTCATCAAGTGAGAATGCAAGTCCTCACCATCCTGGGAAAAGGATTATTCTGTAGGTCAGGTCAGAAGTAACCCAGGAATTGGTTTTAAACCAGCCTGACCCACCACTGAGTGTCTCAGGCTTTGGAAGTCCAGGCAGAGACAGACTCGGACACTGACCTATATCTGCTTCCCAAGACCCTATGGGAGACCCTCTAGGAGATCAGGGAAGGCTGCGCCTGACCAGCCAACCTTCGCCTTAATTAATATATCCTGTTGTTTTGGTTTCAGATGTTGAGTGGTGTCTCCTCTGTTGACACTGGGCCATATTTCTTGTTGTAACCAGTCAGTGCCCAGGATTAATACCTAGAATGATGATTTTTTTTTTTTTGCTTAAATATTCTGAATTATGTTTTCTAGCCTTTTTTTTTTTTTTTTGCTCGTGCTTATGTTGAGACAGAAGTGGGGGCTGGGGTGGAGGGACATCTGAACCTTTCCTGTTCTTCTAGCTCCCTGAGAATCAGGGCTCCTGCAGCCTGAGTGGTTCCTTCCAAAAGACAGGGGTCGGTCCTTGCTGCACTCACTAACCCGGGACTTAGTGGGTAAGACCTTATTTTTATCAAGGTTCAAAACAAATATCATACTTCAAACTCCAGAGCCCAAACAAGCAGCTCCGACGGTGTGTATGCGGCTCTGACAGGACAGGGATGGGGAGAGGGGCTGCGGGAGCTGCAGGCTGAGGGCCTGCTCAGGAGGTTTAATGTCTGTGCATTTTCTGGAGTCCCAAGTTATCCCTGAGGTTCCTGCTCACCCGGCAAGCAGAAGGACTCAGAAGGGTCTTGCTCCCACAGAGGTCAGCAGTCTAGCCACCTAAGATGACCAAGCCCCAGAAACAGCAAGTGAATGGACCAGAGTCCCAGAGCAAGTGAGAGCCAAGACAAGGCTACAGGGTCTCCTAGGCGCTCCCCGTCCCCACACTGCCCTCGGTGTTTGCCACTGTTGTAGAAAGAAAATTTGGTTTCGTTACCAGCAACCCCTGACGTTACCTTTTAATTTTTTTTTTAAGGATTTTATTTATTTGAGAGAGCCAACGAGACACCACAAGCAGAGGGAGCAGGAGAGGGAGGCACAGACTCCCAGCTGAGCGGGGAGCCCAGTGTGGGACTTGATCCCAGAACCCTGGGATCATGACTTGAGTCAAAGGCAGACACTTAACCGACTGAGCCATCGAAACTTAACTTTAAGGGCCTTCCAGGTAGAACGTAAATCAGTCAAACTTTGAAAGAAGTTACATTCATAAACATATTTTTATTCTTTCTGTACATATTGGCAATGATAAAGCTTAAAGATGCATGTCCTATGAAATAGGCAAAACAAGGGATTTACATAAATAATTTATACTTCAGAAAATTAAAGTTGAAAAATATTTCCATATCATTAGAGTTCACAGTATTTAAAGTAAATCAAGCTTTCCCCTTTATATTACAAACTCTATTGTCTCAGCAGAGATGATAAAATCTAATTGGGAACAAAATGATCAAGTTTGTGTTTTCGTTCAGTGCAGAGAGTAGACTGACTTCAGCACGAGGCTGTGCCGGCGCCGAGGTGGCGCGCTTCTCCCCAGTCCTCCACCTCCTGAGCGCCTGTGGCTCGGCACAGCACCACCCCCCCGGCCCCCGGCGAAGGCCCCCCGGCACGGGATGGCTACAGCATCACCAAAACCATCCGCCCTGGGTACATTCAACCACGGGGCAGTGTCTGGTTTCTGATGCCTCATTTCCACTTAATACTTTTCATAGCCCTGAAAATGGAAACCCTGGCATCTAAACACAGCCAGAGACGTTAACACTAATACAAGGCACTGTGCTATGGGTTTGGTTTATTTATAGGAAAGGTCATGGCTGCATAGATTGCTAGCAATTTAGTGTGCAAGAAAATAGCCCCGCCGCGCGTGGCCCGTGATGGATGAAGCCTCGGTGCTCCTCCTGCCCAGGTGCAGCACCGGCCGCCTGGCTCTGGCCGCGGCCTTTTGGGCAGATCCCTGAGCCCTCTACAGGAGAGTTTTTTGCTCAAAAAGCTGTAGGTCGAAGCGGACCCAAACCTCCCCCGTGGGGACCTCGTGCAGCAGGAGTCGGCGGGTTGTGGGCCCTTTGCTTTCCTGTTCTGTGCGAATTTTTGCCACTGGAACCTCAGTACGACCCAGGAAATCTGGTGAAAAGACATGGCAAAGTTCCTTCTTTATAAAAGTCGTTAAAGGAAACTACCCCAGGAGGAGTGTCTGAAGACATCCTTAAAACTTTCAGATCCAGCTCAGTGGCTGTTACTGCACCTGGATGTGTGCAGAACAGGGGGTGTGCGGGAGGGGGGCTGCCTCACTGGGCTCCAAGTCCCCGGGGTCAGAGAAGGTGTCAGCGGCTCGGGAGGTGCTGGGAGCAGTGCTCTGCTACTCTGCAGGGAGGGACTTCGGTCCCTAATGGACCCTGCTACTCTGTAGGGAGGGACCCTTCCGTCCCTAATGGAGACATCCCAGAGGGCACCATTTACCCCGGAGACGATCCCCCTCCCCAGCCTTGCTTCTCCCCACGGGCCCCTGTCCTTTTCCTTAGGTGTCATGGGGTAAAAATGAAGCCAAGTACCCTGGACCTAGACCCCAAATTCTAGAGTACTGGGGAAACTTTGGGTTCCCTGGTCGAGTTATACTGTACCATCTGGTGAAAACTGGTCTCTGTCAAACATGGTGAGACACAGCACATCTTGGTAGAGATCCTTAATAAAGAACTGGCAGTTAAAGTTCCACTTGGGATTGAGCGTGTCCGGGAGGGTCCTGGTGGTATAGCTCTGGGAGCCCATGCTGACTTCACAGTATGGATTGCTCTTTCCTGAACAAAAAACAAAGCAAAGACGCGTGCGGCATGTGTGGGTAGAATAAAGGACAACAGCACCTTCCTTGAGCAGAAGCAGGATCCAGACCACGAGATCAGGAGTCATCCTGGGAGCCCAGATCTGCCCGGCAGTGCGCCCAGTACCGACAGCAGCACAAGCCTGGAGCACCCGTGCGGGCTCCCGCGTCCCAGCTGCTTCCCATGAGCCCGGGCAGGTGTCAGTGCGGCTTCCGCTCAGACGCGCTGAGGAGGGCGGCACTGAAACTTACTGGGAAAACACACCAGTGATTATATGGGTCCAATAACCATTTTAGTGGCAGTGGAAACACTGATTTTTTTAAAGTGTCCCATTATTCAATGTTCAGAAGAGTCACCAGCAAAGAACAGAGCAGTTACCACATCTGTTGAACAGGAGAAGCATTTACCATTTGGTTTACAGGCTTTTAATTCTGTAGCTTCGATGACCTGCACCATCAGACGCCCAATGCCTGAAGTCTTTTGAGAGCGAGCTACAAAAGAGGAGGAAAGCCCGGTTAATTTCTTCTCCGAGCGTGCAGGTAGCGCACGGGGGACACGGAGGTGTAGATGACCTAACGCTCCCCCTGGCCCCTGCCATGGTGCTGGGCCTGGCTGACCAGCGTCTGGCTGCTCTGCTTTGCCCAGGTGTGTCCCTCCTGGGGCGCCTTGTCCGCTATCTCTGCTTGTCTGCATCCTACCCGGCCTTGAGGATGCACACTGCCCATCTGGACCCCCACCTCTGCCCCCTGCACGCCCCTTATCCCCAGCTTCTGCGCGTCCCGCAACTTCCTGTCCAGGAGAGGCCGCTGCAGAGCTCGTGTTTATGCAGCCTCGTATTAAAGCTCGTTGCCTAGCGAATGGTCATAAAATAATACATTCTATCCATTCAGCACTTAAAAGCAGCTAACATTTATTGGATACTTTGTGTTAGGCACCGTGCTAGACATCTACAAAAGTTTTATTATTTAAACTGCGCAAAAAAAAATAAATAAATAAATAAATAAATAAACTGCGCAATTACACGATCTGGTAGCTGAGAACTGCCATCTCCACACGGGACAACCGAGTCTGACAAAGGGCTGTGACCGCCCCTATCCCAGAGGCTGTCAATGGCAAGGTAAAAAAGTCACCACCGGGTACCAAAGTCTATTAGCCACCCAATGTCATTCCAGGCACATGTAAACAGCAGCTGATAAAGCAGTTTCACGTAAGACCTTACTCTATTTTGAGGATGTGTTCAAAACTCTTTCGTATGGACGGAAATGAGTCTGTGAACTCAAGATTATCTTGGTAAATATGAAGTTCAGCAGGTTTTGCTCTCAAGCGTTTAAAAATGAACAAAAGGCTGCTCAGTGAGCTACTGATTTTTCAAAACTTAGGGCACGTAAAACAATGACAACCCCCCCCCCCCACCGCCCGCCCAGGCCAACTCCAGCGTGGCACTTACACTCCGTTCCCCTTAAAGACGGGGCTGGGCCATACTCATCTTTGAAGGCCCAGTTAGGACTAGCACGGGGCTTGGCACAGAGTAAGTAATAAATGTCTAAAGAATTGAACATATAGAAAATGCATAACAGTATGTATAGATATTGATGTTAAGCAAAACTAACAGAAACACTGATTTATGTCTTTGACCAATTAAGAGATCGTTATATGCTTTACAGATCATTCAGTCGTTGATTTTTCAATAGCAAGCATCTGAAGTACCATTAAAACAAGATTCAATCAGCAAAAGCCAATTCGCACATACCTTTCAAGAGATATAACAAAATAAGGGGAACCTGAATAAAAAAAACAGAGTTGCAGCTACAGCAGGGGAACGGAGGGGGAGGACTGGGCAGGGAAGGCCCGGGGGTGGGCGTGGGCAGGCTTCTGAGGCCGGGCGTTCGATCAGGCAGTGGTGTGGGCGAGGCAGAGGGAAAGGAGGAGTGGGGCTGTGCCCTGAGTCTGGGGTAAGACATTACCCTTAATTTGGGAGGCAACAGGGAAGACGCTTAGCAAGGAGAGTAAGCCCTGTAAGAAGAATACTCTGGAAATGAAAGGGAAGGGCGACGGGGGGCCTTGTGCCAGTATGGAGGTTAGAGGGTCTTAACTGGGCTGTGCCACCGGGGAAGGACCAGACGAGGGAGAGAATGCTAGGAGGTGTGCCACGCGGCCTCTGAGTAGAGGAGCGTGAGGGCTGGGAGCGTGCTTGCAGTCTGGGCGGGAGGACACCACTGCCGGGGCTTCCCGGGAGACGCCGGGGTGCGAAGCCCAGCAGGTGGCTGGGAGAAGTCGCGGTGTGTCTGGATGTGGGCTCAGGGAAGCGGCCCAGCATGACTTTACGAAACAGCAGAGGGACAGAGAAGCTTAGGTGAGGGCGGCTCCGGTACAACGGGAGGAGGAGCCTTGACTTCCTGCCATTGGGTGCAGGGGCCTCAGGAGACTGAGTGAAGCCGTGGGTTACGTCACTGGTGTCAAGGGAGCCGTCTGCACACGATGGGGACAGCGCGTGGGGCGAACCGCATGTGAGGAGGAGGAGAGCCCTGAGATCTAGGCCCGGGTGTCAGGGAGGAGGACGGTGGGTGTGGAGGGGGGCTGGCGCCGGGCCCGGCGGGGAGAGGAGCGGCGGAGCTGAAGGCAGACAGGCCACAGACGTGAAGTGGGGTGAAGCAAAACGGACCAAGCAAAAGTGGGCTTGGTTGTGCAAAGGACCCTCCTCCTTTGCCCCGAGAGAAGGGAGGTCCCAGGGCTGGCACGGGATGCCCCCATCCGTGTAGTGGGCAAGGGCTTCAGGAGGCCCCGAGGGCAGCGGTAGCCAAGGGGATCACAGGCTGCCTGATCCCCAGCAAGTCTGCTCCTTCAGGCTGTCCCCGTTTAGCCCCCTCACTGCGGGAGCGGCAGCTTGTGTCCTGAGGGTGGGACCTGTCCCCCTCCCCGGGCTCCCCTGGCAGCTGCTTCCAACCCTCCAGGGCAACCCCAAGTACCTTGATAAGCTTTTTCCCGTTTCTTCTTTTCCGTGTCGATGTACTGCTCGGAGGCCGCCTTGATCTTCTGGACCCAGGCAGTCCTGGAGAAGCAGAACACAGCCGTGGGCGACTGTGCCACACGCCGCCCGGGTCAGCCAGGAGCGCCGAAGCTCGGCACCGCGCGGCTCTCCTGCGCTACCCTCGGCTGGGGCAAGTTCCCGACCGCAGACCGAACGTTCCACCGAGAGGCCTGTCTGCGGCTTGAACATCAAGCTGGCGATCTGTGGACTGTCACTGCTTACAGAACACCAGGCGCCGGCAGGGTGTGGCACCCAGAAGGAGAGGACGCAGTGCGCCACCGCCCTGGCAATTCGGCACGCCAGAGGGACATTCGACCTGAAAGCAGACGAAGAAGCGAGCCACAGAGGAGGGGGCGCGTCCCCGTCTGCCCTCACAGAGGTGGCCGTGGAGGATGGCGGCTGGCCGGGCAGAGAGCAGGAGCGCGGCGCTCCGCACGAGGCGGGCGGACATCCTGCGGGGTGGAGGGCCGGGGCCGGGGCTGAGACACACGCGGGGCCTCAGAGACTGGGCGAAGGAGCCGGCCGGCCGCGCGAGGGATTTTAGCGGGAAGCAGGGTGCTGCGTCTCCCATCTTGGAAGATCCTGAGGAGAGGCGGGAGGCAGGGACACACGCTGAGCCGATGGCAGCAAGCCGGCACGTCCGCAGCGGGGCTGGCCGGTGGGACTGCGCTGGGCGGGACTGGTTAGGGGAGCCTGGGGTGCAGAAGGAGCAGGACTTGAGCCTGGTCTGAAGGTGGCTAACGGGAGGGAGCCGTCCAGGCTTCAAGGCAGGTCACAGGTGGTCAGCACTGACCTCTCGTTAATGTTGTCTGTTCGGAGGGTGTAGACCCGGTCGATGTGAGAAATGTGGAAGACAGGCTCGTCGCTGGAAGGGTCTGTGGGCAGTTTCACCAAGACTTCGTTCAGGAAAATGGGCTGAAAGAGTTAGGGCCGAAACACAGGCTGTGAGCTGGGCCAGAACCCTCCACCCGCCTACGTCTCCGAAGAGCGCTGTCTGCTCTGAAGAGCCTTGTGGAGAAGCAGAGAACAGGCTGGCTTCTCGAGCCTTCTACTTAGGGGAAAAGAGGCGGTGTCCATTTTGTGGAAGAAGCATGTTGGGCAGATCGGAGATTCCTGAACTGGGGACAGGAACTCCGAGTGTCCATGGGACAGGGTCACTCAGCGCTCTGCTCCCGCTTCAGTTTCACAGAGACCCGATGCTGAACGTGGAGGGAGGTGGGGGGCACGTCCGCTCTGCCAGGGAGGAGGCCAGAACCCACAGCTGGAGTCTGGCCATCCGCGGCCAGAGGGCAGTGAGGGCCCCGCCACACTAGGCCTTCCTCCCTGGGACGTGACGAAGGGGGAGTGACCCATCTGGAGACGGGGGAAGAGAGTCGCATGGGGACAAGGAAGGCTCAGGCCAGGAAGGAGGTCCTCGAGGTGACGGAAACACCTCGTTATGCTCCTGATGCCATGGCCAGGAACGTGACACTTACCGTTTTATACATTTTGAACTGGGCATTGGACTTAGAGCTGAAAAGCTTCTCAGAGCCTGAGGAAACAGCAAACTGCTTGACCAGGTAGGTCAGGAGCAGAAAGTCGTTGAAGAGGAATCCATGTAGCTCCTTGTTGCTCTTGGTCTTATATAATTTTCCACTGTGCAGAAGCTTCCGCGGCCCCAGGCAGTTGGTGAGGGAGTTGAAGATCAGTTGCTTAAAGAGAAATTGCCACTTTGTGAGTCCCAGCACAAACCATCCCCGTGCCCCGTGAGAGGCCAGTGCCCCCGACCCGAGGGTGCTGTGGTAGAATCTTGTAGCTGAGAAGGTGGCTGGAACCATTCACCTTGACACAAAAGATCCTTGTGTTTATTTTTCTTCAGAGTTCAAAGTGGCATCACGAAAATGACCACTCAGAGCCACAGAATATGGATCTTAACAGCTGAATTCAAGGAACTCAAAAATATCAAATTTCTCTAAGAAAGGGAAATGACACCCCAGAAGGGACACGACGGTGAGTCCCCGGGGGCTGGGCTGAGGCATATATTGTTCACAGGCTCCGGTTCCCCACCCAGAGCCTGCCCAGGGGGGCCCAGCTTAGCCCACAGAGCTCACCTCTGCGAGACCGTCACACTGAACGTGGGCCTGGATCCACTCCAGCCGGTCGGAATTTTCTTTTTCCCGAACTCCTTCATTAACTTGGGAGCAAAGCTCCTCTGCCCGCTCAAGAGCCAGCTTTAGGGAGGAGTGGTCTACGTGATTCTCCAAGGTGTTCTCCAGAATCTAGACAAGAATGGGCCGCATCATCCAGTAAGCAGTGTCACCCGCCCACCCAGGCGTCGTGCTGGCTGCTGCACGTGCTGGGCGTGGGCCACTGGCCACAGGCCACTGGCCACACAACGGTAATAACTGTGTGCCCTTGAGGAGCTCACGCTCCTGTGTTCCTGGGGAGACAGGGACTCAGGTAAACAGGCTGCGCCAAGGGCTGCACAGATCAAGTGCTCTGAAACCTGTGGGTGTCTGGGGGCTCTCGGTGGGGTCTTAGCAATAGGACCTGTGTGAAAGGGGCCTGCCTGCCGCCCCCAGTCACTTGAGCCAGTGCCTTTAACCCACCAGGGGACCTGGCTTCTGCTCTCACAGGGTGTGAACCTGCTGAAGGACAATCATGTCTAACATTCTGGGGGTCACTGGTCTTTTTAAAAAAATCTGCAGAAAGCAATGAATCCTCTGCTACAGGAAAACTACAATAAGCTCATTTCTCCCCTTGTAGGAAACACGTTCAGTTCATTCTGAAGTGCCTTCAGACTAACGTTACACATGCAAAAGGACAGAGGCGCATCCTCCTGTGTGGCCCCAGCAGCAGATGCCTCCTGACAGGGCTCTGGTCACGGTGGGACCACAGTCCTCTGTCTCCAACTCCAAAATGGGACAAAGCCCCGAAAGTCTAACGTGTTTTCCAATATTCATTTGGTGGCAAAACCTGACCTAGCCTGAAGAGAGGCCTTTATTTATTCTACTCGGAAGTGATTAGTCATGTACGTCACTGGACGAATACTACCGTGTTTGGTTAGGAGTGGTGTCCAGGCTTTGTTGTGATGTCATATAACAGACAGTATTTGAATCACATTCTGAATTTTGAGACACATCTGGCTCACACTACTTCAGCTAAGGGTCTGCGGATGACCATACTGATGGGTCAGCTTGGTATCACCACTGTGGCATGAGGTCCACACTGAGTCAACATGGCTTAGAGATCAACGGTCAAGGGGATAAGCCATGAAAGCAAGTCTTATATTATTTCTGCTGTTTTCCCTTGTCAGATGATTAAAATTGCATCCCCGGTAACTTGTGGAGAAATGCTTCTCCTCAGAAGGCATACTGGCTCAAGAGGGCCACCTAGTTTCTGTTAAAAGATGGATGGATTTTAGGACTGCTGAGGTAGCAAGTTGAGGTGGGCATGGCACGGGGATGTTGGTGAGCTCTGGTTAGGCTGTGCTGAGTCGGGGACCCCTGAGACAATCCAGGTACAGGTGTTCAGCTGGTAGAATTCAGCTCGCAGCCGAAAGACTGCAGTCCAGGGTTGTACCAACAGAGGACTCTGTCTGGGCTCAAGACAGGCTCCACAGCTGCAGACCCAGAGGGCGACCGCCCTGCCTAGAAAAACACACTCCTGACTCAGAGGCCAGCGGAGTTTCCTGGGGGAGGGGGCGCAGGTTACCCCAGTGACACTGGATGACCTGTATTTGCCTAATCTGGATTGCCTGTGTGCACTCGTGTGTGCACTCGTGTGCGCACACATGGCCCCGCCCATCGGACCGTGTGGCGGGGGAGGCTGGCGCTCTCCCGGGCTCCCTGGTTAGGGCCTCCGAGGCCCTCTGCGGCCCCATTGCTCTGTCCCAGCCAGGGCACTCACGCTTCTGATGAGAAGAGGGTAGCGGGTGATCCTCTGCATGGGCTTCAGCAGGAAGCTGGACAAGGGCATCCCCTTACACCGAGGGTCAGACGCCAGCTTCTGCAAAGAATGGAGAGGCTCATGAGCAAAGTACAGCTTCGAGGAAAACAAAGGAAACGCCGACTATATTCCTGATGTTGAGCATCTTGTAGATTTCTAATTTCTCTTAAAAACTCAGGATTCAAAAATGATACGTCTCAGATTAACAGCAGGAGCACCTCCGAGGGGAGGTCAAGCTCCCCACCCCGTTGGTCAACACAGCAGAAGCTTTCCGCTCTTTCTTTCTCACATGGATTTGTGCCTGTGCCGTCTCTCCCTCCTTTGCTTCGGGAACCACTGACCGCTGTCTTCCCAGCTGGCTCCTTCCTGATCCTCACTTCTTTCTTCTCCTCTCCCAGCTCTTCTTCTTCTTCTTTTTTTTTTTTAATATTTTTATTTATTTATTTGTTAGAGAGAGAGAGAGCGAGCACAGGCAGACAGAGTGGCAGGCAGAGCAGAGGGAGAAGCAGGCTCCCTGCCGAGCAAGGAGCCGGATGTGGGACTCGATCCCAGGACGCTGGGATCACGACCTGAGCCGAAGGCAGCCGCTTAACCAACTGAGCCACCCAGGCGTCCCTCCTCTCCCAGCTCTTAAGTGAAGGTGCTGCCCGAGGCCCCGTGCAGCGAAGTCCCGAGCGTCACCCAGACCCTCTCCAGAGCTCTGTGCTTGCCACGTTACTCTCCTTCCTACCTGGACCTCCTACTCAGTACCTCAGCACACCCCAAAGTCCACACCTTCCTTCACGAAAGCCTTCTCTCTTCCACCTCCATGCCTGAGCCGGTTGCACCATTCTGCACCTACCCACCTTCCCTCCACACCAGTCCACCTTCTAAATAGCTCTTGATTTCCCCTGCCTCTGCCTGCCCATTGTCTCTGCTTTGTTCGAAACAATCACTACAGTTTATTGAGCACCTATGATGTGCCAACGAACGCACTACCTTGGCTACTGTGCCTTCTGCTCTCTCTTCACCTAGTTCATACTCATTTCTGAAGACTCACATTATGCCTCCCCTTGGGCAGCCTCTCCCCTTCCTTGACGCCTTCCCTCCTTTTCAGTGATCCTTCTCAAGCCCCACAATAACCTGTGGACGCCTTTATCGTAATGCCACCTCTGGACTGGGTAAGACAGGGAAAGGGAGCACGTTGGAGTTGTCTCCATGACCTTGTAGATGTTAGCTCCAGGAGACTAAGTACCCCAACATATTTGCTTCTACTCTTATTAATATAGTACCTGAATAAAGTAGCTAGTATTCTTGGGTGATCTTTTTTTGCTTAATGACCATTTGTAATGACTGAAAAGCCCATTTGTTATAATTTAACTATCTGCCACAATGGGGTATTAATACTGTTCCCTCCTTTTGTTTTTGGATATATCTAAGATGCTTTTTATTTCTGTATTTTCTGAGACTTTTTAAACAGTTACATTTAGAATAAATCTTATCGCTAGATTTTGTTTTTAATGTAATGTAATCGACACAATGCCTTTCATTATGAGACTATAAACTTATTCTTACTATTGTTAACAGTTGTGATGACACCAATACCCTATTTACACTGCGGCTGTTACTACTATTTGGAAAATTAAAAAAATCTTTTACTCATGCTTTAGAAGGTTAAGATCCAATTTCTTTATAAAGATTTTTATTTTTAAGTAATCTTTGCACCCAGTGTGGGGCCCGAACCCACAACCTTGAAATCGAGAGTCACACGCTCTACCAATTAAGCCAGGCAGGCGCCCCTAAATACCCTTCATTCTACTATTCATTATTTTAAGACATTTGCATGTACTCACAGTCCCACATTTATCTACTTATTCTGACCAGTGTTTGTGTCTGTAATCTTGGTTCCCTTGTATGTTTCTTCTAGTTCATTTCTTTATCTTATTTTTAATTTTTCTCCTTCTAGTTCATTTCTAAGCAAGCCCATGCCTCCCACTCTCACTGCCAACTGAAGAGTCAGTCCTCAGGGCCTTACTTATGTCAAATCATTTTTGCATCCCGGAGATCATCATAAGCAGGTAAATATAATTAACATTTATTGAATGCTTCTTATGTGCTGGTCTCTGCTAAAAAGTACTTTAAAAGTAGTATCTGACCATCTCTGGGTTAGACACTGGAGACTGGAGGCACCAAATGTTAAGTAGCTTGCCTTCGTCACACACCCCGCTGTCTGATTCTGAAGGCTGCCTTATTCTAGGATGATGCTATGTAGCCCCCCGGGATGGTCCTATTTGGTTACGACAGACTCTTCTTTTCATGTAAGGCTTAATTTTATTCACTGATTTTTATTTTATTTTATTTTAAAGACTTTATTTATTTGACACAGAGAGATAGTGAGAGAGGGAACATAAGCAGGGGGAGTGGGAGAGAGCAAAGCAGGCTTCCTGCCGAGCAGGGAGTCCGATACGGTGCTCGGTCCCAGGACCCTGGGATCATGACCTGAGCCAAAGGCAGACACTTAAGAAGTGAGCCATCCAGGTGTTCCTATTCACTGATATTTTAATTAAGATTTTAACAACTATATTTATAAGAGATATTGGGTTGTAACTCTTTTTTAAAATTTTTGTAATTAAATACAAATGCAAATATAAGCTTTGGGGTCAGGAATACTTTTGCCTTATACAGTGAATTAGATGGGTTTGTCTTTCTTTTTTTTTTTAACATTTTATTTATTTATTTGAGAGAGACAGAATGAGTAGGGGGTGGGCAGAGGGAGAGGGCAAAGGACAAGCAGACTCCCCACTGAGCAGGGACCCTGAGATCATGACCTGAGCTGAAGGCAGACACTTAACCGACTGAGCCACCCAGGCGCCCCAGAGTTATATTCAATTAATGCTTTTCAGTGTATCTGTTCTTAGATATATTGATATCATTTGTGCTTTTATCTTTATTACTTACTCCATTTTTTTGTTGGAATTTTTATCCTCTGCCTAAATATCTTATATTCTATGCTCATTATTATTATTTTTTTATAATGAAGACATTAAAATGATGCCTTCTCCCTTCAGGCACTGTGGCTGTAAGAGACCCCAATATGCAGTATTTCAGAAACCAAAAAACAAGACATGTAGAAAAGCAAGAAAACAGATTTGACTCTCACTTCCGTCACCACTTTAACATGTGTGGGAAGAGTGTGTATTGCCCAACGTGAGTGAAGATGCACTCGCGACTCGTGTCCGCACGCCGGGCTGGGCTGCGGTACCCGCCGCGCGTCTCACTGCTGGATCTCTGGGAGGCTGCCGCTGACCCCTTATGCTACCCATGGCGGACTCTGACAGCCCTTCTAGCAGGACTGTGCACCAAGGCTTTGTTTTGAATTTACGACCATGGCACCACGGAGCTGACTGTGTCCTCCTCCCACTGGTTTCTGGACTTTTTGAGGACATCAGGGTGCACGTGGAGCACATGGACAGAGTCACACGTGTGTGTTTAAGCAGCATCCTAAGTCGCAATGTTGCCCTTCTCCTCTCATTTCCTTTGGTCCCACTGTATGCATCCACTGACAACATTTTATCTTGCTGCTTTTGATACATTTGAGTAAGCTATTTTATGCTTTCTTTGGAAGAAGAAGGGTATAGTTCACAAATTTAATATAAATATAATACAGTGACATTCTGGATATTTTGGGAGTATAAAGTAGCTGATTTAATAGGCTTAAATAATACTCTACTAATAGGTGGGCAACATCATGGTCCCAGTGCCAAGAAAAGTCAATTCTACATGGAAGGTAACACCAACACTCAAAACATTCTTTGCCATATTGGTGTTTCCTTTGGAAAGTGGGGGGTGCCCTTCCCCAGGCCGAGCCCCCTGACGGTACAGCTGTCTCTGCCTCTAGGCTCGGAACGAGGTGGCCTACCCACGATCCCAGAATGGAGTTACCTTTAAAAACTCCTTGAACTCCGTGTCTTCGTCTGTCTTCTGCTGTAACAGAGCCGCTCCATTCAGCTGACAGCTACAGAACCGGATGTAAGCCTGCATGTGGGACAGCTCAGCGGCCAGGATGTCCCCAATTGTCTGCACGGGCATCTTCTCTCCTCCTGTCTTCTTCCGGACTCGCAAGGCCCTGCAACCAACACACTCCCACTGTCAGTTTCTAGCAAATGTCATTAGTAAATAAAGGATGAATATCATGGGAGACTAAAGGTAATGAGAACCAGTGAGTTACCTAAAAACCTGGCACTGTGAGGGGATAGTCAGAAGGAGGAGGCAGCGGGGGCCTACGTTCTGCTGGCCAAGCCAACCTGGGTACAACGTTAGCAAAGAAGAGTAAGAAAACGGAAGTCTGTACACTTGGGGACTTCTAGGTCCTTGGACTTGTTTTGGATTCATTTTTGGTTCTTAGCAAAGTTCCTTTAGAGAAATTCTAACGTGTTCTCAGCTGAACCAAGAAGAAAGGAATTTTCTACATTCTATGTAGGGGGGAAAAGGGAGCAGGAGCCCACAGAGGCCAGGTGTGGAGGGAGCAGTGAGCACTGTCCTCAGGGGAGCTGCTGTGCCCCGAGGAGGGCAGAGATGCAGCAACGGCTGGGCTGGGCGTGCTGAGTCCCCCGCGCCCTGGAGTCCGTCCTCACAGGCGAGGGGGATGGGAAGTCACCCCAAGGAATGCATTTTCATGCAGGGGCTGAGGAGACTGCCAGACCAGCCAGTATGCCTGGGGCAGGAGCTACAGCTTCTTTCCTACTCTAACTAGAGTCAAGCATATTTTGAAATCCTATGTTAATATACTATTTTATGATTTAATTTTTCTTTGTCCAAGTGTTTTCTTTGTTATATTTCTCAACTTCAATAATTATGTATTTTGCAGTTACGGCATTTCATAAAATGACAATAAAATAAAAAGCTTGAGGGAGCAGAGAACAGTTGAAAGCTCCTTTGCTGAACAGCCCTGTGGGGAGTCAAGTGGGGACGTCCTGGTCCTGGGGGCCGGGGGTGTCCACGGCCGGGGCGGGAGCTGCTCGCAACTCACTTCAGCAGCTTCGTGTTAGACATGATGAGCTCCTTCCAGTTTACAAAGATTAAGGCCATTTCTCCTTCAGTGAGAAAGCCTGACTCCACCATCCGTTTCTGAAACACCTAAATTCAAGACACGAGAGAAGTAAGTTAGCTGGGCTGTGACTACACGGGCTATGTGGTCTAAATGAAACAACATCATCACACACTGAAACTAATATGATCACGATGTTTTTAAATAAGCCTACTTCTGATTGCTAAATTCTCCCCCCAATTTTTATTTAAATTCTAGTTAGTTAACATAGAGTGTGATGTTGGTTTCAGGAGTAGAATTTAGTGGTTTGTCACGCATGTTGATTGCTACATTTTATTTTATTTATTTATTTGAGAGAGAGAGTACAAGCGTGGGGGGTGGAGAGGGAGAGAGAGAATCTCGAGCAGACTCCCCACTGAGCATGGGGCCTGACCTGGGGCTCAATCTCACAACCCTGGGATCATGACCTGAGCTGAAACCAAGAGTCAGATGCTCAACTGACTGAGCCACCCAGGCGCCCTGATTGCTAAATTTTAAGTTGCATAACTTCCCTACTGCTTGCTCTCTGGTTCTTACTAGGGCTAATTCTTCTTCTTCTTTTTTTTTTTTTTTGTAAGTGGGCTCCATGCCCAACTTGGGACTGGGACTGGTACTCACAACCCTGAGATCAGGAATCACATGTTCCACCAACCGAGTCGGCCAGGCGTCCCTTATTAGGCCTAATTCTGAGAAGGACTGAGGCCAGTACCTTCGTCAAGAAGAGGAGCTTCTGGGGGCACCTGGGTGGCTCAGTGGGTTAAAGCCGCTGCCTTTGGCTCAGGTCATGATCCCAGGGTTGTGGGATCGAGCCCCGCATCGGGCTCTCTGCTCTGTGGACAGCCTGCTTCCTCCTCTCTCTCTGCCTGCCTCTCTGCCTATCAAATAAATAAATAAAATCTTTAAAAAAAAAAAGAAGAGGCGCTTCTCCTACCCACCTCCTAGGGAGATGAAGCAGGTTCAATGAAATCATGTGCATAAAGCACCCGCACCCCGTGAAAGCCGCAGAAGTGAGGGGCTGGGCACCCCAGAGTCCCGGAAGCGGTCTGTGAGAGGCTCAGCAATAGAAAAAGTGATGATTTACACGGCCCCCACGCAGATGCGGACTTCAGAGGCTGGCTGGCTGAGCGGAAATGCGACCCTCCATCTATAGTCCACGACACTGAAGGATTTACGAAGCTGATGGGTACGTATCTGCACACGCCTGTGTGCATGTGTGCACACGCTGTGGGCGGGTTCGGAATGAACTTCACAGATGATGCAGGTCAAGCCCAATCAGCTATTATTATTATTAGTTTTTAAATATTTATTTATTTGTTTTTTAGACAGACTGAGTTGGGGAAGGAGCAGAGCAAGAGAATTCTAGGCAGACTCTGCACGGAGCTTGGAGCTTGAGGTGGGGATCGAGCTGATGGTCCCGAGATCATGACCTGAGCTGAAATCCGGATCCGGCCCCTTAGCTGACGGAGCCCCCCCAGGCGCCCCCCAGCTGTTACTTTTCCCAGGGCACTCATGGGGAAAGAAAGGCTGAGAGAGTGATCTGCTCAAGGTCACAAACCTAGAACACGAAGGAGCCAGAACAAAACACCAGTCTTTTCGATTCTAAGCTGGTTTCCACTGAACTGGGATTCCCAGCAAGTGACCCTAAAGCCTTAAGGAAACTGTGAAGTTACCCGAGACAGCCTCCTCGTGTGTGATCCTCCCGAGACACGCGCGACCCGCCAGCCTAGTGAAGGCGTCCGCTGGCCCCGCGCAAGGCGCAGGCTCTTCTGAAGGCTCCCCGCCCGCGCCCACCCTGCCCACCTCACCAGCCCGCCCGGCCCCTGACGCCCCTGCCACGTGGGACCACCCGCACGACCCTGGTTCCCGGGCACAGGCCTTCCCACTCCTACGTCCTCTTCCAGGCACACTCGTCCTTTCCTTCTGGTCTGTCCCGACTCTCCTCGGCGGCGGGGGTGGTCAGCCCTGTCTGTGTGTCTGTCTGTCCGCGCGACTGTGAACTCCTGAGCGCGGGAACTTCCTCTTTCCCCTCCGCCCTCCAGCGCTTTCTGCCCGCGGCAGGTCTTCCCTGAGTGTTGGTTTCCTGGCTTGTGCTGAACACGGGCTCCAAGAATTCAGGTAACAGGGCCGTGCCCGGACATCTCTGAACCGTCTTCGTTCCGGAATCGGAGCGAAGATGTCAGGGTCCTCCGACGGGAGCGCGCCCTGGCAAGGCGGTGGGTCTGCTCTGAGGGGCGCCGGCAGGACGGGAAGGCACCTGGTGGTCTGTCCCCTCGCCCGCTGATGACCATACGCTACTTTACTCATGCACTCCGGTCACCTGCCTCCGGGAGGTAAGCAGAGGAGGGGGATGGTCGGGGGTCCGGGGGCCTCCGTGGGGATGGCGACGGGCGCGCCTGGCCTGCGAACCGTGCTCTCACCCGAAGTCCCTGACCCCGACGTGAGCCCGGGCTCCTCAGGCAGGGCAGGGGCGGAGTGGGAATAACCAAGGCGTCAGCGGCTAAGTGACGGGTCTGAGCGGGGCAGCGTGCGGCCCCTGTGCACGCTCCACGCCGGGTCCGACAGGCGCTCCCACGGCCACGTGCAACCTCCCAGCACTGCAACGTGCCAGCAGCAGGGTGACCCTCGGAGGGGTCGATGACAAGACGGGTTTTTCTTCCAGCCATCTTCCCAGGTCAGAGAAGTGTAGACATAAACACACATAATTCATTCAGGGCCGGCGGGAAGGGCTGCAAAGGGCCGGACTGAGTTTTGGGGACGCAGGACGCAGGATACACGGCCCTGCTGTCAGGGGCTCCCAGCCTTGCGGGGAAGAGAGACGTTACCCACCAGCAGCGTGGCAGAGTGTACGTGTGAGCGGAACAAGTGTGCGGGCCGCGGGCTGGAGGATGGCGCCAGGGCCGGCCTTTCTGGGGCAGATGGAGAAGGTGCAGCTTCCCGGCCACACCTCCAGCGCGGTCACGGCCAGGCTCCGCTACACTTGCCGGGCCCGCTGGGGACACGGGTTCTCTTCAGGTGGCTTGTTTATTTAACTGGGCTTCTCATCCGAGGGCCTTGACACATTTGGTGAGAAGGAGGAGCCACGGAAACAAGTCTTACTTTGTTTACTCGAACAGACCATTTTTAAGTGCTGCGCTAACAGCTGTCGCTGGCCTGGGGGTCACTGGGAACGTGAGTCGGCGGCGACAGTGAACACAGGCCTCACCTCCACGACGAGCTGCAGGTCGTCCACGTACCGCTCCTCCGTCTGGATCAGCTCGTGGATGTAGCCCTGCCTCTTCCTCTCCCCCGGCTGCATGGTGTCCAGGCTCTGGAGGTCCGCGCACCCTACGGGAAGACAGGGCACAGGTTCAAAACAGCCCTTTCATCTTCTTTGTAGGAAACAGACATTTATCAGCAGATGTGCTGGGTTTACGAACGGAGCCTCGAAAGAGCCACGCGGCTTTCCAGAGTGCCTGATGGTCTGCAGAGCGGGGCCCACCTGCCGAAGGCCGGCCTCGCCGCCCGCTCCCC
>RCUC01169053.1:0-54287 GCA_003697995.1 Taxidea taxus jeffersonii | reverse complement strand
GAACACAAGGTTGAAATGAAAATTCTACCGGAGGAGGAAGTAAAGGAGAAAAGACAAGAGAGGTTAAGTTAAGTTTCAGTCTTGCCTTATTTAAGGAAGAGGCAAGAGACGCTAACTAATGTTAGCAATTGATAAAAGGGTATATATTCCAATGTGTTATTAAAAAATAAACTCATGCTGTAGACAAATAATAGTAGTATGTTTATCTTTCAAGCCGGTAAACAAAAAAAGTCAGTAAAGAAAACTCAATCACTCCAGGAAAGGGTAAAAACTAATTTACATAAAAATAGAAAACCAAACAGGGTTGTCAGAGTTAGACCAAATGTTTCCATTTTCCCAGTAAATAGCAACAGATAAATTTCCCAAATCAAAGACAGAGAATTTCAAATTAGGTTTTTCTTTAAACACAATCCAGGTATATCTGTTTCCAAGAGATACGCCTAGAACAAAATATTCCGGAAAGATTAAATATAAAGGGATGGACAAAGATACAGTAGCAAAAGTTAGTAATATAAAGTGGGAGTAGTAACATTATAGTTAAGGCAAAAAGTGTTAAGGAAGACAAAGGCAGTATGAAACAAACCAGATACAAGCTCATTCTATCGAACATCCAACTATCAAGCCATGTCTTTAAAAAAATGTTTGAAATCCAGAAAGCAACTGACAAATTTGATATCATAATGTGAAATTTCCATACTGCTCTCTCAGAAATTGGTAGAAGAAAAAAGAACCACAAGAACATCTGAATAGCACAATTAACATGCCTGATTTAATAAATACACAGAGAACTTTGTAAGTGAAAAGAAGCAAAATAAACATCCTTTTAAATTACCCATGGAACACTTACAACACTGATGATATATTCGACCACAAAAAAATTCTCAAAAGATTTTTTTAATAGCAGAAAGCATGCAAACTGTATTCCACAGCTACGATGCAATAAAACTAAAACACAATCAAAATGGCCAAATTAAAATCTATCCACTGGAAACTTAAAAGCATGTTCTAATTACTCTTGAATTAAAAAGAAATTCATAATTTATATTGCAAATTACTTATAAAATAACGATACTCAGAACACTACACATCAAAATTTAGGCACACTTGGAACTTCATGGAAAGCAAGAAAGGATTGAAAATAAGTGAACTAGGCACACATTTTTAAAAGCTAGATAGAGAACAAGTAAGCCTCCCACTAAAAGGAAGAAAGAAAGAACCAGGATGGGGGAGGGGGAGAGGGAGAAGGAGGGAAGAATGGAGGGAGGAAGGGTTAAAAACCAGATGTGTATATAGAGATCAAGATAGAAAACAGAAAATAGTTCCCTTGTTCAATAAATGCAAAGGATTATTAATTGAAGGGTAAGTATAGCAAATATGATTGGGAAAAAATGAAAACACAAGTAACTTTAGAAATGAGAAGAAGGGCTCAGCTATAGGGCTAACAAATGTTAAAACCTTAAGAGAATGTGATAGGGTTTATACACATACACTAGAACATGTATATGAAATGGATAATTTTCTAAGACACTGTAACTTTGATGACATTATGGTAAGTGAAATAAGCCAGTCACAAAAGGACAAATATTGTATAATTCCACTTACATGAGGTACCTAGGGTAGTCAGATTCATAGAGACAGAAAGTAGAATGGCTATTAAGGGCTGCAGGGAGGAAGGGATGGGGAATTAGTATTTAATGGGTGCAGAGTTTTTAGCTAGCGGAGACAGAAAATCCTGGAGATAGATGGTGGTGAAAGCTGCCCAATAATGTGAATGTACTTAATGCCACTAGACTATAATTAAAAATGGTTTAAATGGTCAGTTTTGTATTATATGTATTTTACAAAATAAAAGCAGAGCAACTTGTCTTACTACATATCAAAATTTATTATATGGCCACAAGAGTCAAAACGTGCGGTATTAGGAGAGGTGAGATATTTACTGCCGCACTGTTACTAACAGCAAAACACTTGAAACAACAGGAATGTTGATAAATAAAGAGGAATGATTGAATAAGTGATGGTCCATTCATTCTACAGAATATTATGCAGCCAATTTAAAAATTACCAAGTCTCATAATGAAAGTATACGCTTATCATGATGAGCACTGAGTAATGTATAAATTGTTGAATCACTATATTGTACATCTGAAATTAATATAACACTGTAATATATTAACTATGCTGGAATTAAAATTTAAAACTTAATGTAAAAAATTATTTTTATAATTTTTAAATTGCAAGGTCAATCTCTATGAGATAAACTTGAAAAGTATTTGTTAAATGAAAAAAACTTTCAGGATTATGCGTTATTTTGGGGAAAGAGTGGATCCACTTGTGAATCTTCAGTTTCTACAGTCGATGCAACATTACATGAGCAAAGGAGAGGCATGACTGGAAAAGGGGGAGAAAAGAGTACTTTAGACACTTGCATATTATATAAATAGCTGCCAAAAGCTTGTATCTTCTCAAGTAACAATAAAGAAGGGGGGAAGAGGAGGGAGGAAACAAAGGAAGAAAAAGGAAAAGTGCATGGCAAGTGGGCAATGGGAATGCCTAGTGAATTACAAGCTTTTTTTTTTTTTTTTAATTTATTTGACAGAGAGAGCACAAGCAGGGGCAACAGGGGTGACAGGCAGAGGGAGAGGGAGAAGCAGGCTCCCTGCGGGCAAGAAGCGCCATGCAAGGCTCTATCCCAGGACCCTGGGATCATGACCGAGGCCAAAGGCAGATGCTTAACCAACTGACCCACCCAGGTGCCCCATGTCCAGGGAATTATAGAAATACCTCTCAGAGAAGACAGGTTCTGGGGGTGCCTGGGTGGCTCAGTGGGTTAAAGCCTCTGCCTCTGGCTCGGGTCATGATCCCAAGGTCCTGGGATCTAGCCCTGCATCAGGTTCTCTGCTCAGCAGGGAGCCTGCTTCCTCCTCTCTCTCTCTCTCTCTCTCTTTGCCTGCCTCTCTGCCTACTTGTGATCTCTGTCTGTCAAATAAATAAATAAAATCTTAAAAAAGAAGAAGAAGAAGTAGTAGTAGTAGTCAGGTTCTACCTCTTAGAGATTGATGGCAGAGTGGGAGAAATGCCACAGAGGTCCGTGCTATTCTCTGGGGTTGGATGCCAAGTCTCCCACTGCCCAAAACTCTGCTCTGGTGCCTTGAAGAAGGATTCTGCTTCTTGTATAATGGCAGGCCAGGAACTGGCATTTGAAGATTGCAAGCTTCAAGTCAATCTCTTAGGCCCTCTTGAACTGTTGGCCCTCAATCCTATGTTCACTCCACTGTTACGTTTCTCTCCAGAAATTTCTCAACCTCAGCACTACTGACATTTTAACAAGATAATTCCTTGTTGTGTGCGGCTGCCCTGCGCATCATAGCATAGTCAGCAGTAACCTTTACCTCTACCCACCAGATGCCAATAACTCCCTCTCCCCAAGTTATAATCATGAAACCACATTGCCAAGTGTCCCCTGTGAGGCAAAACTGTCCCGCAGGAGAAGGAATGCGCCCAGTCATCTGGGCCCAGGGTCTTTACCAGGCAAATTAGTGATCCAAGAAAGGAAGCTTTCCCGAAACTACTTAATCCAGCAGCTACTGAGAATCCTTACACACACACCAAAAAAAATCACACAACATGCAAAAGTACTCTGGATTATTTTTGCTCCATCATTTCACATGTTATCTTTAGAAACAAAATTTTTAGAGAGATAAACCACATTGTAATAAAAGTGAGAGTGGAACCCCACTGTCTCTTGGATATGACCAATCTGCTCCCGGGACCGAGAAGAGCCTGCTGGTACATGAAAGGAAGTCTTTCTCAGGCTTTGAATCTACTGGAGTTGAAAGAAGAAAATTCTGTGTGGCCAGGAAAGAAAACATAATGCCTGAACCCCCAAACTTAATTATTTATTACATGCATGTCTTTACAGATTGCTTCCTTGCCCTAGGTCCAATCTTCAGGACTCATAGAAGAATTTAGAAGATAAAGTGTTAGTTGTTGTGGCTCGCAATACAAAACAAGCAACACAGATGAGAAAAACAACCACACACAGTTTTAAAAGGCTCTCCGAGTATCAGAGTTTTAAAAAAGATTTTTTAAAAAGTGCCAGCAGTAGAGGTTCCAACTCCAGCACCTCCTCCAAGAATCCTGGACAAGTGCTTATTTATTTCTTAAAGTCACTGCCATGTATTTGTGAAAAACGGTCAAGGCCTATGAACTTTACAAGGCTATAGACCAAAGGTGAGGGTGGGGGAGGGGCGACATGTTTAAATGGATAATAGTGATAAGGTCATTCAGACTTACGGGAAGTCACAAGTTGTTTTTAAGCCCCAAATGGCAGCTGTTTTGGTTTTAAAGGTTTATTGAAAGTGGACATTATTTACACCATGTTCATACAAAAATACAAGCAGTGTTTCCCCAGCACCTGTGGCAGATGTTTAAGGGGAAAAACTGAGCTCACATAGCCTCAAGAATCATAAACATGCCAACCCTTCCCAAAATAATACCTCCCTCTACGGCAAGTCCAGTCTCCCATTTCAGGCCGGATTCCTTATCATGGTCTGAACTTTAATGAACTGCCTCTCAGCCCACCACTGGCTATGAAACTGTCAGGTCTTAGGAGCTAAATAGGTTCTATCCTAGTCATTGCCCGAATGGACAGTCTCCAAGGAAAATCTGAGTGTTGTCTTAGAAAGCAGTGACTCCAAAAGAGATGTGCGAGCCTCTGAACTGATTCAAACCCTAAGTTCCTGGCTACGGGGAGGAAATAAGGAAAAAAAAAGAGAGAGAGAAAGAGAGCTGCAGATGACCCTGTCTGGACAAATAACACAAGGACTCCTGACATCTTAGGTTTGAAATATGCCCGAGCCTGTATTTTGGTTCCTGGAACAAAATGATTTACCTGTTGCATTTTTTTCCTCTGTTCTCGCATTTAAAACATCCTTTTCTTCCCACTTAGAGGAACTAGTTTTGGTCTGATCAGTTAATGGTTTAGTTGATTTTGCTCTGGTAGTTGGAAGCCAGGACTGGGAGAGGCGGTTAAATGGATTTGTCGTGGATGGTCTGGAAGAGAAGAGAGGGGTATAGGGATGGTTTGGCCAACAGAAGTGATCTGTAGATCAACACGTTTGAGGGCCACTTCTCGAGGGCAATGGAACTCACAGTGTGAAGGCATCGAGGGATGGCTCTGTGGTCTCCAAGCCCCTTCTGGTATGATACAATGTGATGTGGTATACGTAATACAGTATCACAAAATAATATCATGATGCATATATTGACCTTTTTACAGAGTCTTCAGTAATAACTGAAATAGCCCAGGCCCTCCAGGGTACATCAAAGCACCCCAAAGAGTCTCTGTGCTTCCTGAGGTCCTCAGCTTACCAGGGAGTCATGCTGGCTTCAAAGATGGCATATTAGTTGACAATGGAGGATCCATAGTTAATAACCATTGCTCTTCCAGCCTCTGTTTTTAGATAAAGCCACCATTCTCGCACCCTCCCCCCGACGCCCGCCAGACTTCCATCCTCAGAATCCTTCCTTCTCAACAAGTTCCTGTCTGGGTGAAGAGAACATTTCCTTAGTTCACATTACAAGGAACAAATTTGCTTCCACTGGAACCTGGTAGTTCAACTCTGGCCCATTTCTGGTAGGTCTCAGGTCATAACTCAGGAAACACTCGGCTTGAATAAGCAGAGATTAAAGCTGGAAAGGATTCTGGAATCACTTCTCACCAGCTCCATCAGCTTATGCGTAAGGAAATCGAAGGGGAAAGGGGCCAATTTCACTAGCTAATTGGTGTTGGAGCCAAGACCAGAATTCGCATCTCCTGGCTCCCAGAGCTTTCGATAACGGCATCCTATCTATAGGGTGCTCGTTGAGGAAACATGATTTCAGCTCTCCTTTCTCCACCTCAGACACATGAAGACAGATTAAAAAGGATTTATGCACCACTCCCTCATTATTTTAAAGCTTTAGTACTCTTGATATAGATGTCTTTCTACACAGTTTTTTCTCCTCTGATTTAAGGAGATTTATCATGCATTTGAGGCTACTTCGTTCTTGCAGCCTTGAGGACTATTTTTCCTTCCAGGTGGTTTGTGGTGGAAGTGGGGGGGCAAGGGGGGAAGGGAGGAAGAATAAGGCCTGGCAATCACCTCTCAGAAGCCTACTTCTGCACGACTCCTACTTGAAGAAAAACCATCGGCAGACTCAAAACGTCCATAGTGACTGGTTATCTCCAGCCAATTTTGAAACAATGTTTGCTTTGCAGCATTCTAAAGATATATCAATAGCAAATCAAAGAAAGGAAATAACCAAGAACTTTATTATAGTTTGATAATCACTAAAAATGGAAATAACATGTCTAGATCCCTATAACTTAAGTAAAAAGTGAGCAAGGAAATTAGGCAAGATTTGTTTTCAGAGGAAGCCCTCAATATCACTAAGAAAGATGGCTGGACCTTCTCCATTAACCATTCTTCCCCACTTTCCCTTCAAGCTACCCCTGATATTCTTTGGAACCTGATTTTGTCTGAACATAACTACCAGGAAAAGAGGCACAGGGCCCTACACAACACCTAGGGAAAACCTTGAGCATCATAGTTCAAGTTTGTAATGTACAACTATTCCTACACCATGGTATAATGGCCCTAAGTCCCCAGATTTTTGCATTTGGTTTGGTCTTGCTTCACACCTCTCACCTAATTCCATTTGGTTTGCTGGAGGGAGACATCAGAGGCAGAAACCTTTGCCACTAAAGAACGGGAAGGAATGAGTGACAACAGAGTACAACCCTACTACCTCCCTTCTTTATCACTGTCCTTCTCAAAGGAGGTGGTAGGTGATCCCCCCAAAGCTCTTTGAGACCATGTAGAAAAGAAGCCACCAGATTCTCTCTGATCCATCACATACAATTCCACCAATCTATCTTCCAAATTTATTTTCCAGTGGACCCCAGAGTTGAGCTGCAAACAAACCTTGAGGAATGGCTACCTGAAGAAAAGAGCAAAGCTACACGGAAAGTAGTAGGTCCATATACCTCATAGGCCAGGGAAAATATCGAGTCACATTACACCCCGTGAATTATTTACAGTATTTTTCTTTGCTAAATCTAAGCAAACATTCCACTTGCATCCAATCTACTCCAGGAGTTTTAACTGTTTATTGTAAAATCAAGTGCACAATAGCTCTTTCATGAAACATTTAGCTGTATCTTTAGCACGAACAAATATCACACATATATTATGAATGCTTCCTTATTATAAAGCTAAACATTCAGCGCATGAAACTTTAAGCTCTGTATTCCAAATCATTACGAACAAGATGTTTCCTCTCAGGCAATTTATTCTGGTCATGTGGAATCTGAGTAAATAGTGACGCTAGTATTTTTAATAGCTGTTTCCCACCACATCTTGCAAAGGAAACATTAACAAGGGCTGAATTCATAACTCAGCATTGTACAAGTCCCAGATTTCACAACATTTATGGTGAACTATAAATTATTTTATATGCGAGTGTTCTGCCACTTGGATAATTTTACTTGGCTACATGTTCTCCACCTTATCATGTGGAACAGAAAAGATATCCTGTCTATGAAACACCCTCGATAACAATAGGATATTCTAATAGAACCACTTCAGAAGATGGGATGGCACATGTCTGTAATAATTTAACTGAGCTTTTTTTTTCTTTGATAAAATGTGTTTCTGAGATAACAGTGACAATAAGGCTCTACTAAATATTCATTTCCCCCTCTTCTTCCCTTTCTAGTCCCTTTGATCTGCCTGGCTTCCAATCTAGCAATAACCCATTCTTGTTTCATGCTCTTCACCAAATGTTTTTTAATATCATGAAGGCATATTTAGGTTGTGGTTAAAAGATCGAGTAGCCTCTCCCTTTTCTGATCTCAGCAAAGTCCTCCAACAATGGACAGCAATAGATTTTACCATGTTTCTCTAAATAGTGGGAATAAATTGTACTTTACAAACCTCTATATGTTATAATGTCCTGACGTGGAAATGCAAATTTAAAAAAAAAAAAATGAACGCCTCCAGTGCCTTTGCCCCCTCACAGAACTTGTGCTACTCTCCTATTTGTCAAATGGCACTGATAGTCATAGCGTGTCGTGTTTGCAAGACATAGTAGGGATGATCAAGGCCCAGTGAGTCTTAGCCAGGGAAAGCTTTTTAAAACACACGTTAAGTCCCTCGTCCACAGACTCAGGTTTACCTGTGTGTATGTGTACTGGGGGGGTGGGAGCGGGATCAAAAGTCTATTTTTTCAGCTCCAGGAAATACATTTCTTTTAAATCTCGTGCTGACAAAAGCCTCTCTGAGCATGTCACAAAAGTCAGAAATATAAGGAAAATAAATCATTTGGCTCCATGAAAATTAGAAATTAATATTTTAAAAAAGCCATCATAGGGCACCTGGGTGGCTCAGTGGGTTAAGCGGCTGCCTTTGGCTCAGGTCATGATCTCAGGGTCCTGGGATCAAGTCCTGCATCGGGCTCTCTGCCCAGCAGGGATCCTGCTTCTCTCTCTCTCTGCCTGCCTCTCTGCCTACTTGTGATCTCTGTGTGTTAAATAAATAAATACAATCTTTAAAAAATAATAAAAATAAATAAAAATTTTTTAAAAAACATCATAATCAAAGCCAAAAGAAAACATAACTGGAGAAAATGCTTGCAAAAGCCATGTCACATAACAAATAAAGAACGCTTACAAATCCATAAGAAAATATTTCCACCCAAATGTGTTCATAAGAGCTGTCCACTAAAACAGTGACATAATTACATGCCTAACTGGGAAAGATGAACAAGTGTGGTAGTTTGGGTTTACATGGTCCCTCTGGGTGGAATGTACATTGGTGCTACCAATTTGAAGATTTATGATGGAGAGCATTTCTATGTAAAAGGCAATTAAAACACACTCCACTAGTATCTAACAAAATGATCAATAAAAACCCTCAAAGCAAGTTTAAAAAAAAAAAAGTACCAGCAGTGAATAGTCAAAGAAAGGAGTAACAAGTTCATACCATAATCTTTAAAATGTTGTGGCCAATTAAATAAATAAAAGATATTGATGCTACTCTTCCCTACTCGCCACTATGCTCTTACTGCCACGGAATAGAACTAGAGAAAGATGTAAGAGAAAAATTTTGTTTTAACCTCATGAATATTCCCCAATTTAGAGAGAAATGTATTGAGTGGGTGAATAAACAGCTTGGGGAAATGTTAGGAACAAAAACTAATGACAGCAGAGCCTCCCCACAGACCCTGCAGAATTTCAGTAACGGAAAAAGACAGGCACCAATTCTAGTAAGTACAGTGAATGGGGCATTTAAATTTAATAAAAGACATTTAAAACTTTACATGGAATAAAACAATGAAAGGAAGAAGAGAACTTAATAATATCATGAATTAATTTCAGTAAGAGCTGGGGTGGGGGGAAAACAATGAAACACACAAAATAAAAAGTAAAAGGAGCTTACAGAGTTGAGAAAATGGAGAACCAGAAAAATAGCACTGCAGATTTAACAGAAATGTTAGCAAGAGAAAAGTCCACATACCTGACAATCAAATTGCTGGTAGGAAAAACTGTAGCTGAAACAGACATCAGAGAGAAGAAAGTAGATATGAAGGATCAAGAAAAATGGTTCAACATAAAATGATTAAATGTCGGGGCACCTGGGTGGCTGGGTCAGTTAAGCACCCAACTCTTGATTTTGGTTCAGGTCATGATCTCAGGGTCATGAGATCGAACCCCACTTCTGGCTCCACACTCAGCAGGGAATCTGCTGGGGATTCTCTCTCCCTCTGCCCCTCCTCCGGCTCACACATGCTTGCTCTATTCTAAAATAAATCAAATTAGAAAATATTTACAAATGAAAGAGAAAAGTACTACAGATCACAATGCTTTAAAAAGTCCTTGGAATGAAGGAAAAAGTAAATGTGCAGATCAGAAATGTACACCATATTCCAAGAAATTCTCATAGAAAAAAAAACTATATCAAATATATCTAAATTAAATTTTTATTTTAATGTGAAAAAGTAAGTCTTCAGGCATCTATAAAGCAAAAACAAGTCATGTTCAAAGTGGGAAGCGAAGGACTCAGACAATTTCCACTGCAAATCTCAATTTTAAAAGATAGTAGAGTCTAGGAAATTCTGAAAGAAAATGGGACCCAATGATATTATACTTGGCTAATGTGGTCCCTTTTCTATAAAAACAGCTGAATCATGTTCTCAAGTACCTAGAAAAATAGTAATTTGACTCTTTCTTGAAAAAATAATGATGTTAATTAAATCAAAGTGAAGAACTCAAAAATAAAAAAGCCACGGGATTTTAAAAATATAATAAGTCCTGGATCCATTAATTTTAAAGATATAACAAAAACTGAGTAATAATGATTATAGACTAAACTGTAAAGTTTGTAGACCTTAAAATTTTTTAAGTTAAATTCTGGAGGTGGGTATCTCTGGGGGAAGCATTCTCCATATTTTTAGAATCTTATGTGGACACTATGCGGACATTTAGAATCATAGTGGACATTCTCTGTATTTTTAGAATTTTCCTTTTTAATTTAATTTTTTGAAATGGAAGCTGCCAGTTTCTTTTTTTTTTTCCTTAAGATTGTATTTGTTTATTTGAGAGAGAGAGAGTTATCGAGAGAGAGAAAGAGAGAAAGCATGCACCCACAAGCCTTGGGAGAGGGAGAGGGAGAAGCACTCCCCACGGAGTAGGGAGCCCCATGCGGAACTTGATCCCACGTCCCTGGGATCATGACCTGAGCCAAAGGCAGACACTTAACTGAGCCACCCAAGTGTCCCCCTTTTTAATTTTAGATGCAACTTTTAGCAACTAATATCTCTTCTGGTGATAAAACATTTATCTAAAGGTTAAAGATGCCTTCAGTTTTACCTGTTTCTTTTTATCCCATGAGATCCAAATAAAATTTAAATGTAATATATTTTTTATTTTTTAAATTAGTGTATATATCATGGTTCTTTTTAATGAAATTTTATCTGTCTAGCTTTCTTTTCACATAAGCATTAATAGATATCTGTTATGGTATTCCCTGATGAAAAAAAAATGTTGATTTTGAAGTAGTTGTGAATTAGAATGATTTTTGTTTCTTCTTTTTACTCTTGTTTATTGCTTGAATTTTTATGAGTTTGTATAATTTTTCTCCCCAAAGAGAATATTACACTGTAAAAAAAAATTATGTTGTGCATTATCTTAAAATTATTTTTTAAATTAATTTGGTCTAATAATTTCATTTCTAGGAATCCATTCTACATATTGTTTTGCCTACATATACTTACAATATCATTTTATATAACTATTGTCATTGTGACAAACTTAAACGTCAATCATCAGAATGCTAATTAAATAAACCACAGCATATCCATACCAAGATATATTATACAACCATTAAAAATAATGTGGTAGATCTAAATATGGTGATATAAAAAATGTCCAAGATTTATGGCATTTTATAAATTCAACTGAACAGTGAGTATATTGCCATTTGAGCTAAAAAGAAAATAAAAGTTGCATATCACACACATATACCAAAACACTTGGTTATATAGGCATAGAAAATGTGTTGCAATGTGCACAAAATCTGTTCTTAACAGTTGCATCTAAGGTGAAGGGCTAGGAGGCTGGACTGGGACAAATATTTTTTACTGTATTTCCTTTTCTGTCACACATGTGTGTGTGTGTGTGTGTGAGTGATACATATATATTTTTTACTACATTCATTTGTTACTTTTTCCCTCATGGGGAAAATGGTTTTAAAAAGGAAATTTCATTGGCAATTTTGTTGTTCAACACCTTTATTTTATGGAGGAGACAGCCAAGACTAGGGAGTGGTTAAGTGACATGACCTAAGTCATACAGCTGGTTGGAGATTATAATTTACATTTTCCAGAGCTGACTGAAGTGTTTCCTATAGAATGCCTCACACTTATAACAGTGTTGTTACTAAGATAACAACAACCATAAGTATCATCATAATACACAATTTACAGTCTCTCATTGGGATGCTCAGAGTTTTAATAATTCCAAAAGGGGTAAGTTACAACTCAATTAAGCAAGACTCCTGGGGAAACCTGTGGCACGTCAGATGAAACCAAATTTCTAGGAGTGGAAATGAATGTGATCACCTTCTCCATTACTGTCACCCAGAACCTAACACACTTGTGGGTGATGCTAAAAGCACAGATGGCTCCCACCTAGTTTAATCTCCACAGGCTTTTAAGATCAAGTTATTACTGTCTTTAAAACAAAACAAAAACAAAACAAACAAACAAACAAACAAAACAACCTGAGAGCCCTTATAGAAAAAAACAATTTCACAATGTGGTTTTGGAATGTTTCTCTTTGAAGCCTCCTCTCATACTTCAGCAAATAGGGAAACGTCACAATATTCTACCGTGCAGCCTACTCAAGTGCCATGTTCTAATAAACATTTTTAACACATGGACTTCACGCGCACACGCCACAGATAAACCAATATGATGTTTAAAAAATTATTAACTTTCTAGCCTCCTGTGAGTTTTTTTGCAAACTTGTTGCCTGAAAATAAATGATGTAATATCATTAAACAAAAAAAGAAAAAGAAAAAGAAAAAGAAAAAAAGGATGCTTTTGTTTTAACTCTGGTTCTGTCGTTGCCTTTAAATTAAACAATCTTGGGCATGTTGGTTTCTAGCCATTGGTTTTTCATCTTTAAAATGAGAATAATAATTCTGGCTTCTCAGGATTGTGGAGAGAATTGAATGAGATAATATGTGTCAAGTGTCGTAACCAGGCTGTGTCAAAAGGAGATACAAAATGAATGTTAATTTCCTTCCTCCCCTTCTCTAGATAAAAACAAGTTCAAAGGAATCTAGATATGTATGCTTAAAGAAAAATTATGTATATTGAATCAAATTTAAAAGAAATCAGCCCCCCAAATGGAAACAATGAATGTGCTCATTCAGTGCTCATTCAGTGAATTGAAATTAAATACAGTTCATTCAATGAAGTCAGGGCTATCGACAGAAAGACACATGACTGCATTGCTCACGTATTTCTTGTTCTTATATTTGCTTTTTTGCTTATAATTATCAAATACCAATGAGGAAAAGTGATTTGGAGTTGTGTAATTAAATGGAGAAAAGGTAATTTTAAGCAAAGTGTGCAGAAAGTGTTTTGATAATGACGTGGAGAGAAACAAGTATTTTCTAGAGAAAATAATTGAATCCTCATAATTTGAGACACCGAAACTGAAGAATCTCTGACTATCGGTTATGGACTACACATATTAGGGCTAATACTCTAATACTATTTTCTAACATTATGCAAGTAACAGTCAATAAAATAGCAGTATTTTACATTCAATTTTTTATTTTTTGTATCATTAATACGTGATGGCCCGTGCTCAGCAATACAAAACGGGTGTGTGTGTGTCTCAGAAAATAGAGTTTTTACAGCTACATTGTACTACCTCTAATTGTGTATACAAAGCACTGCTAAAGAGCTGATGAGGCGCCTGGGTGGCTCAGTGGGTTAAGCCTCTGCCTTCAGCTCAAGTCATGATCTCAGACTGATGATCTGGGACAGAGCCCTGCATCAGGCTCTCCACTTGGCAGGGACCTGCTTCCCTCCTTCTCTCTGCCTGCCTCTCTACCTACTTGTGACCTCTCTCTTTCTCTCTCTGTCAAATAAATAAATAAAATCTTAAAAAAAAAAAAAAAACCTTATTTGTGGGGAGCTCACAAGTTAGTAAAAAAAGAAACATAAACATCTAAAAAAATAAAAATGTGGGCATAAATAAAAGTGGGAAAAAGAGGAATTAATCATTTGTATCTCACCAAAAAGAATAAAATACCTAGGAATAAGTCTAACCAAGAAGCGAACAATCTATACTCTGAAAACTATAGACATTGATGAAAGAAACTGAAAAGAACACAAACAAATGGAAAAATATACCATGTTAATAGATTGGAAGAATTAAAACTGTTAAAATGTCTGTACTACCCAAGGCAATCTACAGTTTCAATGCAATCTCTATCAAAATGCCAATAGCATTTTTTACAGAACTAGAACAAATAATCTTAAAATTTGTATGGAACCACAAAAGACATCAAGTAGCCAAAGCAATCTTGAGAAAGAAGAACAAAGCTGGATGTATCATAATCCCATATTTCTAGATATACTACAAAGCTACAGTAATCAAAGTACTATGGTACTGACACAAAAATAGACACATAAATGAACGGAACAGGATAGAGAACTCAGAAATAAACTTATGCCTCTATGGTCAATTAATCGATTACAAAAGAGGCAAGAATATACACTGGGGAAATGACAATATTTTCAATAAATTGTGTAAGGAAAACAGGACTGCTATGTGCAGAAGAATGAAAGTGGACCACTTTCTCACACCATACACAAAAATAAACTTAAAATGGATTAAAGACCTAAGTGTGAGACCTGAACCATAAAACTCCTAAAAGAAAACATAGGCAGTAATCTCTCAGACATTGTCCCTTAGCAACGTATTTATGGATAAGTCTCCTCAGGGAGGGGAAATAAAAGCAAAAATAAACTATCAAGGCTACACCAAAATAAAAAGCTTTCATACAGCAAAAGAAACCATTAATAAAGCAAAAAGGAAACCTAGTGAATGGGAGAAGATATTTGCAAGTGATGTATCCAATAAAGGGCTAATATCCAAAATATATAAATAATTTACACAACTCAACACCAAAAACCCCAAACAATCGGATTTTTAAATGGGCAGAGGACCTGAATGGATATTTTCCAAAGAAGACATTCAGATGAACAACAGACATGTGAAACAATGCTCAGCATCATACATCACAGAGAAATGCAAATCAAAATCATAATATATCACCTCACATTAGTCAGAACGACTAATATCAAAAAGACAAGAAAAGATGTTGGTGAGGATGTAGAGAAAAGGAAGTCTAGTGCACTGTTGGTGGGATTGTAAACTGCTGCAACCACTGTGGAGAACAGTATGGAGGTTCCTCAAAAAATTAAAAATAGAAACGAACATATAATACAGTAATTCCACTACTGGATATTTACCCAAAGAAAACAAAAACACTAATTCAAAAAGATATGCATATGTGGAATATAAAAAACAGCACAGAGGATCATGGGGCGGAAGGGCAGGAGAACTGAATAGGAGGAAGAGACATCAGAGAGGGAGACAAACCATGAGAGACTCTTAACTCTAGGAAACAAACTGAGAGTTGCTGGAGGGAGAGGGTGGGGGGATGGGGTGATCGGGTGATAGACATTAGGAGGGCACGTGATGTGATGAGCACTGGGTGTTAAAAACAACTGATGAATTAATGAACTTTACATCTGAAACTAATGATATGTTGGCTAATTGAATTTTTAAAAAGATATGTTTATTGCAGCATTATTTATATTAGCCAAGATCCATAAGAAAGCAACCCAAGTGTCCACCATAGATGAATAAAAAAGATGTGGTATATCTTTTTTTGTTGTTGTTTATATGATGTAATATTACTCAGCCATAAAAAAGGGATGAGATCTTGCTATCTGCAAGGATGTGGATAGACTTAGACAGTATTATGCTGAGTGAAATAAGTCAGAGAAAGACAAATACCATATATGTGGACTCTAAAAAAAACAAAACAAGTGCACAAACAAACAAAAGAACAAACAGTCTCTCAGAGAGAATGAGCTAGTGGTTGCCATAAAGGAGGTGGGGGAGGGGTGAAATACATAGATGGTATTAAAAAGTACGAACTTCTAGTTATAAAGTACAGAAGTCACAAAAATAAAAAATACAGCATAGAGTATATAGGAATATAGCCAGCAATACTGTAATAACATATGGTGACAGATGGTGATTATACTTACCATAAACACTGAGTAACATATAGAATTGTTAAATCAATATACTGTATACCTGAAACTAACATACTATTATATGTAGTTATATTTCAATAACTAAAAAAAAAAATTTAGTGCCATGAGAAGTATGAACAATTTACTCTCAGAATTCAGAGAAGGAAGATATACTTTAAGAAATGAGATTGAAGACAGCATTGCAAAAGATACAAATTTTGTCTTGAAATAAAAATTGAAAGAGTTTTAATATGTAGGGAAAATAAAATATAGTGGAAAAGATTAGAGAAGAAGGAAAGGGAAAGAGAATAATAGTAGATAAAACGACAGATGAAAGCAAAAGAGAAGAGCATAATAAACTATAAAACATAATTGCTTTAATACCAATATTAACAAGTGCTTAATGACTCTGCCACCAAGATGGAGCCATTGAAAATTTTAAAGATTTGGGGGTTTTGGGGGGGGAGTTGTTGTTGTTTTGCTTTTATTAAGAGACTTTTAAATCACAATTGGCAGAATTTTAGGCAGATCATTCTGGCAAATAGAGTGAACCAGCCAGATTTGAGGGGATGGAGTCTAGAAGCAGGAAGACCAAACAAAAGACTTTTATGATTATCAGGAGACAGGTAACTGTGGACTGAAGGAAGGCTAGGGCAATGGGAAGGAGGTGACTTGTGAGAGATACGGCAATGATATGACTTGGAGGGAACAGAAACAACATGGACGCAGAAGCAAAAAAAGGAGAGAGAAATCAAAGATGACACAAGGACATTAGATTCCAGCCATAAGGAAATGACACAGTCCAGATATATCTTTCTGCCATAAACAAACAGAAAACCAAACAAAATATATGGAACAACAGTCTTCAGATATCAATTAGCAACAAAGGACAGTAATCTCAGAAAAGAGAGAGAAAGAGAGAGAGAGAGAAAATAAGGCGAATCCTTCATTTGCATTGGCATTCTGCCTTGAAGTAATGTGCACACCTCAAGTCCAGACGGGGGAACTCAAGAGTTGCTGAGTAGAAGAGATAGAGATCACAGTTCAGAGTGGCAGGTGTAGCTAAAATATGCAAGACAGGCTAACAGAGAAAAGAAATTTACACAGAAGAGCTCCAGAAATTTGAATAGGGGTTTTCTTGAGTCTTTGGCAGAATAGTAATTTATGTACCTACTGGATAAAACTCCACAAATTTGAATGAGAAAACGTCTGGGGAAAAACAATTACCAGGGAGTTGTAAGATTAAAAAAAAAATTATCAGAGTTCACATAGGGCTGGGAATAAATTTATCTCCCACTGATTAGAGGTAAAACACATCACTGAATATACACTTCAGGAGAGACTCAAGAAGGAGCATACTTTCAAAAAGAGCCTAAATTTGTCCAAGAGTATAGACTAATCTAGACCTGCTCTAAAAAGACTTGAAGCCTTAAAATTGCTCAGCTAAGCCACAAGAAGCTTAGCTATTGACAAGAACAAAGTCCAACATTCTTTAAAGGAATACGACAAAAAGTATACAGAAGTATACAGAAGTATACAGTATACAGAATTATAAATTCACAATGTCCCTCATCAAATCAAATATGATATGTGAAAAAAAAACAGAAAATCCAGCCAATAGAAAAAAAACCAGAAATAACAGACATGATGGAATTAACAGACATGGATATTAAAACAACCAGTATAAATATGCAAAATATGCTCAAGAATTTAAAGAAAAACATGTACATAAGAAAAGAAATGAAAGATACAAAAAAAAAGAACAAATATAACTTCTAGAGATAAAAAATACAAAATCAGGAATGAAAAATTCACTGAATGAGACTGACAGATTAGACACATTAGAATAAAAACAATTACCTTCATAATATAACAATATAAACTCTTCCAAATGAAGCACAAAGAAAAGGGAGGAAAGAAGAACAGACACACATAAAAACAACTTTTTGACCCAAGCGAAAATATCAGTCTGCCTAACACAGGTATAATTGGAGTCCCAGAAGGCAAGTTGAATAACGTGTCAGAAAAAAATATATTTAAAGAAAAAAATGGGAAAAAAAATTCCAAATTTAGTGAAAACTATAAAGTCACAGCTCTAAGAATTCAAATAATTCCAGGCAGGTTGGGCAAGGATGGGAGGGAGCTAAGACACAATCAAATTCACTGAAAAACAGTGAAAAGAGGATCATCTTAAAGGTAATAATAGGAAAAAAAAAAAACATTATTAAAAAAGGAGCAAAATATAAACAGTCACCAGATTTCTCATCAGAAACTATGTGAAGCAGAAACCAGTTTGTGTATTGGAAAACAAAAAACAATCAACTTAGAATGCTATACTCATGCAATATATTTTGGAAATAATGGTGAAACAGAGACTTTAAGAAAAATAAAAACTGAGAAAATATTTTACCAGCAGAACTTCACTACAAAATCACAAAAATAAAGAAAGCCAGAAGATAAATGATATGAGATGGAAACTGGCTTTACTAAAAGAAATAAAGAACAGTAAAAATACTAAATTTACGGAGAAATATAAAGAACTATTTTTTTCCTCTTTTTTTTTTTTTTAAGATAATTGACTACTGAAAGTCAAAACAATAAAAATCACTGTTGGCAAAGAAATAATACGTATGACAACAATAGCAAAAAAGATAAAGGTGATGGATAGAGTATACTATTATAAGATTGCTGCATTATATCTGAAGTAGTATAAATAAGATTTAAATAAGATGCGTACTGCAGACCCTAGAGTTACCACTAATTACAGCTAATAAGCCGACAGTGGAAATAAAGTATAACATTTTAAAAAATCGAAAAGCAGGAAAAAATGACTTTTAAAAAACTGATGGAATAGAAAAAAACAGCAAGTTGGTAAAATTTAATTTGACCGTATCAATATTCACATTAAAAATAAATGGTCTAAACTTTCCAATTAAGACACACGGTTTCCTGAAATGATGAAAAATCAAGACTCACCTATATATTATCTATAAGAAACTCACTTCAAGTATAAAGCTAACTAAAAATAACAAGATAGAAAGATATATCATGCAAATGCCAATCTTAAGAAAACTAAAATAGCTCTATTAATATCAGAGAAGGTAGGCTTCAGAACAGTAACATTATTATGATAAGAAGGGATATTAAATAATGATAAAGAAGAGAATTCATCAAAAAGACATAATCCACGTGTATGCTCCTGGGATGGTTAATTTTACATGTTAACCTTACTGACTCAAAGTCAGACTATTTCTGGATATGCCTATAAGGGTGTTTTTGGATGAGATCAGCATTTGAATTAGGGACGTCAGCAAAGCAGTCTGCTCTACCCAATGTGGGTGGGCAGCATCCAATCTATCGTGGGCCCAAATAGAATAAAAGGCAGAGGAAGGAGGAATATGCCCCTTTTCACTGCTTGAGCTAAGACCTCTCAGCTCATCTTTTGTCCTCAGACTAAAATTTACAGCTTAAGCTCCCCTGGTTCTCAAGCCTTTGGACTCAGACTGACTGACATCACTGGCTTTCCTGGTCTCTGGCTTGCCAACAGCAGATATGGAACTGAGCTTCCATCACTGCATGAGCCAATTCCTAGTAATAAATCTATGTATCTATCCATCTATCCATCTATCTATCTATGTATCTATTGGATTTATCTAATATTGTACTGATTTTCTATAATTTAATATATATAAATGTACATGATATGAGGTAATATTTATTATCTATATTTATACATATACACATACATACCTATTGGTTCTGCTCCTCTGAAGAAACCAATACCACTCTTAATCATAAAATTCAAAATACATGAAGCAAAAAAATGAAAGAAATACAATGAGAAATAAACAAATCCATAATTACAGTTGAAGCCTCGAGACATCTCTCTGCCATTGATAGAATGAATCAATGAAAACATAAGTTGAGCAAGACCATCATCCAACTGGATTTCACTGATATTTATAAAACACTCAGCCAATATCAGCAGAAGATTCTTTTCAACTGTACATGAAATGTTCAACTGCACAAAGATAGATCGTATTCCAAGCCATAAAAAAGTCTCAATAGATAAAAGGATTGAAATCATACAGATTATCTCTATCATAATGAAATTAAATTAAAAACCAGTAGCAGATATCTGAACTTATCTCTGAAAATTTGACAAACAATATACTTCTTCTAAACAACTCATAGTTCAAAAAAATTGTCAAAAAGGACATTAATATCATTTTTAACTTAAAGAAAATGAAGACACATGTCAAAATTTATGGGAAGTGGTCAAAGCAGTGAGTGGGGAGATTTGTAGATTTAAACATTTATAATTAAAATAAAAGCCTCAGGGGCGCCTGGGTGGCTCAGTGGGTTAAGCCTCTGCCCTCGGCTCAGGTCATGATCCCAGGGTCGTGGGATTGCATCGGGCTCTCTGCTCAGCAGGGAGCCTGCTTCCCCATCTCTCTCTCTGCCTGCCTCTCTGCCTACTTGTGATCTGTCTGTCAAATAAATAAATAAAATCTTAAAAAAAATAAAAATAAAAGCCTCAAATCAATGATCTAAGCTTCCACCTGAAGATTTTAAAAAAGCAAATTAAACATAAAGTAGATGGACAATAATAACGCTAAAAACAGAAATCAATAAAATAGAAAATTGACAAATAATAGAAAAAAAAATCAATGAACCCAAAAGCTGTAATATAAAAAGATTAGTAAAAATGGTAAACTACTAACTAGACTTATCAAGAGAAAAAATAGAGAGGTCACAAATCACTAATATCAGTGGGACGCCTGGGTGGCTCAGTGGGTTAAGCCGCTGCCTTCAGCTCAGGTCATGATCCCAGGGTCCTGGGATTGAGTCCCGCATGGGGCTCTCCGCTTGGTGGGGAGCCTGCTTCTCCCCTCCCCACTCTGCCTGCCTCTCTGCCTACTTGTGTGATCTCTCTGTCAAATAAATAAATAAAACCTTTAAAAAAAATAAAATAAAAATAAATAAATAAAAACAAATTACTAATATCAGGAATGAAAAAGGGAGACTTACTACAGATATTATAAACAATAAAAGGATAATAAAGGAATATATTAACAACTATACACCAAAAAATTTGATGACCTGGATGAAATAGACTAATTCTTAAAAAACACAAATTATGAAAGCTCCCTCAAGAAAAAAGTATACCTGAAAATGTCTATATTTATTAAGAAATTGAATTCATAATTTAAACCCCCCCCAAAAAAAGACACATGACTCCATCCTAGATTAGATGATATTATGGTAAATTCCTTAAAACATTTAATGAAGAAATAATAGCAATCCCATGTAAACTCTTCCAGGAAACAGAGGAGGAGGAAATACTTTCCAACTGATTTTATGACACCAGCACTGCCCTAATAACAAGCCAAGACATAGAGATTACAAGAAAGAAAGGGAAAGGGAAAAAAAAACTCTCCTGAACATAGCCACAAACATTCCTTTTTTTTTTTTTTTTAAGGTTTTATTTATTTATTTGACAGAGAGATAGAGAGAGCACAAGGGAGAGTGAGAAGCAGGCTCTCCACTGAGCAGGGAGCCCAACATGGGACCTGATCTTAGGATTCTGGGATCATGACCTGAGCCGAAGGCAGTCACTTAACCAACTGAGCCACCCAGGCGCCCCAGCCACAAACATTCTTAATAAAATATCAGCAAATAGAATTTGCATGACATAGAAAGGATACTACTTTATGACCAAGTGTAGTTTATTTCAAGAATGCAAGGTTACTTTAACATTTAAAAATCAATTGATATAATCTATCTTATCAATAGGCTGCAAGTAAAAACATGATTATCATAATAGATGCAGTGAATTATTTAGCAAAATGCAACAGAAACTCATGATAAAAAGCTCTCAAAAACTATAAACAGAAAAAGAACTTCCTTGATCTGAGAAAGGACATCTACAAAAACCAAACAAAAACCTACAGCTATCAACAGTAACTGTAAAAAATTAAGGCCTGTCATTACTTGTAATAAGTTGGGACGAGCCAAATGGGAAGGACCACAGGGACAGCAAAATCAAGACATTTATTCTCCTGGCTTCCTTCCTTCTAGAACGCAGGTCAGCTCTATCTTCGACCAACCTGCACAGCTACCACAGGCGAGCTCTCTCCTCAGATAAAGTCACTCTCCAGGAACTGGTGGCTGTCCCCTCCCTTCACACCTACCCACTTTTGCCCCCAATTAGGTGTCACATCACCCTGTCCATGCCTTTCACAACCTAATTTCATATCCACCATCCTATGCTTTCAGAATGCACCAACAAACTCTCCTTTCACAGAAAGTTCTTGACACCCCTGGGGCCAGCATTCTCCAGTGAGATCCAGGATGAGTTAGAGATAAGGTTTTCTTCCACAAATAGAAGCAGGAAGGATTGCAAAGGGGAGATAAGAAAGGAGAACAGACAAGTCCTTCGAACAGTGAGCTTTAGGAAAGTGTGAATGGAAAATCCAGGCTCTGGAAAACTGCTCAACACTCTGGGCACCCCCATCGCAGAGGCTGTGCCCCTTTGTTGGCCTCTAGGGGTTTATCTCAAAGTGAGACAGAATGAAGCTGAGTATCGCCTGGAGAAAGAAAAGAGAGGTCACTGCTTGGACAAATTACGCAAACCTGCATGGTTCCACTTTCCTTAGACACATTTTCTCTTCCAAAGCTGCTAATACCAAACGGCCAAAGGAGTGTGAGACACAGTTGAGAACGTGAAACCAGATCTTTTGTATATTCTAAGGTTGAGTCTACACAATAGTGACGTGTCGGATGTTTTGTCTCCACGTTGCCAAACATCTGGATTGAATGAGGATCCAGCTAAATGGATTTGATGTTCTCCTTGTTTCCCCTTGGAAAGCTGGCTTCTAGTCCTTCTGGCTGTGAAACACCCTTTGATATCAGTAGCAGATCTGAGCATGAGATCAACTGTCTGCACACAAGAAAAGAAAGGAAGCCTTGCTCACTCTTTCCATGAATACTCTTTCTTTCCTTCCCTCTCTTTTTCCCAAACCCTCTATGGGGTTGAAGGTGCACGCTCTGTCCCCCATTATAGTCCATCAGCAGAGAGCCAGTGAGGTACCCCCACTGTCTGCCATCGCCACGTCGGTCTCCAGCCTCCACTTGAGGCCTCCTCCTCTGTCCTGCTCACTTTCCCTCCTCCAAGCTGGAAGCCTTGCTCCTAGGAATCTCTCCACCCCTCTGGTCTCACACAGGGATGGGGGAAGTAGCCCCAGCCTATTTCTGAAGAAAGCGACATAATGAGTTGCATTTTGTTGAGGGCTCTCCAGGTCCCCCAAATCTTTCTCAAATGTGATTGTTTATAAAATGTTTGATAAAAATAAATGATGCTTTCAATTTAAACAAAATTTCACACTGTTACTGGTTTTAATAACAGTTTTGACAGATGAGATTTTCATCATCTGTTTTTTCTTTGTGAAGGCTTCTTCAATAAACTAAAAATGCTTTAAACTAACAGATGTGACTATAAAGTAAGGCTTGGGTGTGAGACATCAGGAACTAAGGCTTGTCAAATGCTTCGACATAGAAATTTATTCCCAGTGCAAGCATCTCCTGGGTATCAGGAAAGTCACCAATCTAATGATTGTCGGCTAACGTGTGAAGCTCGTTTTAGCATCGAGATGCCATTTATCCCAAACGGGGAATACATCTTCGCCTGCTCCTCCTCATCCACTCTCCAGACCTAGTGGGTTCCGCTGCCCCAGCTATTAGAAACCTATTGAAAAGTCAACCCAAATTTGCTTGAGTTAACGTTGACATTTGACAAACTGATGATCCGTGATATTTTTTCCCCCATTGGCTCAAAAATTTGAATTTCCAGTGATATCCTGTTTATAATAAAGAAGTTATTTCTGCCTGTTTTAAAATACATAAATACTTATTTTTTAACAGACTTGAAAGGCTGGAAATTAAGACTGCAGTGCTCCGATTTTGAAATAGCTCCCTTGCCTCCAAAATATAACAGTTTGAGGGCTGCTTTTTTTCCCTTTTTTGTGGTGTCTTTATATATTTTAAACAGTTATTCTTGCACAGAGAAACACAACGCTGGGAGGCAAATTGACAAATCGGTTCAGCAACAAAAGTAATTCTAAAGGTTAGTTAAATTAAGGAGTGATATTATGTAAAGAAACTTTTTCTTAAACCTTGTTACATTCCAAATGAAATATCCTCTCACACCAAAAAGTATATGCCAAAATTATTATTAACAGGATCTAGAGATTGAAACTAGAGATTGAGAAATATTACCTTCCATTTATATCTCTTCTGCTAACGTTACATATATTCTATCAAGTCATTTAATCCGCAGCTTTACACTTCCCTGAAATGGGCACCACGCATCGGCCTCTATGTGATGGAGTTGATGGGTGGCTAGCATACCATCTCTGAACTCCCCAGTCTTCCTCGCATCCACCCAGTGAAACAGGCCCCAGGAAGGCCCAGGCTGCTCAGTGCCTGGGCCAGCCCTAACAGGAGCAAGAACTCATTCTCTTCTTCTAAAGGGTATCAGAAAGAAGTTTATCTGACCAAAGAGGTATCTACAAGGACCATCCCAGTTCAGGGGCATGGGCAGAGCTAGGCAGGAGGGACCACCTTGAACTGACTTTAGCCTGAGACAGGCCGGCAGACCTCAAAGCAGGGAGGAGAGAGCTGCAATGAAGAGAGAGTTGAAATGCCTAGACCTGAATGCCACGAATGGCCCTAGTCAGGTAGCCCAGAGCTGGTGTGCAAAGACCATGCAAGGTCAGGCTTGGGTTGAGCCACAGCCGGAACAAAGTGGTATTGGGGTAGAGGCCATTTGAGAACACAAGGTCTAGCTGTTTGCTGGGGAGGAGGCAAGATCTAGCTCCTAGGAAGAGACTGGGGAGAACCAAGCAGAACTTCAGAGCACCAATCCTGGCAAGAGTCTGGAGTTCTAGATAGAAGGTCCTGGCTGAGAGCAGCTGAGGAAGCAGGCAGCTGATCCACTAGTTTGGGTTGAGAGATGTCAGAACAGGGTAGAGAGGGGTCAGACTCAGCCTTCATGCCCTTGGACTCCAGTGCTGGAGCAGCCCCTTGACCCCTAAGTACACATTGAGGTTTCTGTCTCTCCTGCTAGACTATGAGCTCCCTGGAGACCAGCCACATTGTGTCCCTCTCTGGATCTTGGGCAGCCTCATAGCATCTCCACATAACAGGAGCTTAGTTCATGCCTCCAAATGTGTGAATAAATGAGCCAGAGTGACTGAGGGGTACCTGGGTGGCTCAGTGCGTTAGCCCTCCGCCTTCAGCCTAGGTCATGATCTCAGGGTCCTGGGACTGAGCCCCGCATCGCGCTCTCTGCTCAGCAAGGAGCTGGCTTCCCCTCTCTCTCTGCCTGCCTCTCTGCCTACTTGTGACCTCTCTCTCTCTCTGTCAAATAAGTAAAATATTTTTTAAAAAAAAGAAAAGAAAAGAAAAATTAGTGAATGAATAACTATGGAACCCCTTGAAACTCTAAGAACACACAATTTTATCTGGCACTTGGAACATAGTTGCACGCAGAATTCTGTTTTCAGATCATAAAGAGAATAATCTGATGATGACCGTGACATGCTTTTCTAAATAGGAAGACTCGAAGACTTAAAATAATACCCCATGACTTTATCTTTTATGAATTCTCAGATCATCTTGATAATTTATTACCTGCTAACTCTACTGGACACATATTACATCAGAAATGGAACTATGAAGAAGATTAATTTCGTGTTAACTATGGCTATTTAAAAAAAAATCCTTTTTTTTTTTTCATGTCAACATGTCAGAGACTCTCCATCTATCATTTTATCCCTTTCCTGAAGCTCCAAAAGGATTTGGATTCATCTTTCAACCTCTCCTTCCCCAATCACCTCCTGGTGACTTTCAAATAATCATCCTCTTCAAACACCTTTATTCTCTCTTTCTCTCCTTTGGCTTCTTCTGACTTCCACTTCTAAACGTTTTCCCTTTATTTATTCATCAATCAGCCATTCATTCATTTATTCATTCAAAAACACTAGTTAAGCTCTGTGCCAGGTATTATCCCAAAGGTAAGAAAGAGATGGTTTTTGCCTTCAAGAGTAAGACATACTCATAAAGGCCTACATAGCAGGTCAGCAGGCTCCATACTTCCTGCATCCTGTGGAGGATTTTGATCTGGTTCCATCTAATGACACCTTGGGAAGGAGGAGGGGATCCCTTTCCTTGTTATCACCACCTTGGGCCCCACCACCTAGGGTTATAATAAATTAGATGAAGCGGGGGGCGGGATCTCGAGGAATGCACAAACCTGGCTCTCCAGTGACATACTGACTGCTGCCCAAGGGTGGTTCTCACCAGTTGGCGATGAGAAGGACAGCTTGGATGCTAAGTGGACATCCATGCACCTCACTGGAGTGGGGGACAAAGGCTGCCTTCCCTGCTAGAAACCTGTGGATTTTTTGTTTTTTATCTCCTTTTCTCCATTTGTCTGATGCCTTCACCTCCTCCTCTCCCTTGCCCTTGGGGATCTATAATCTCATCTCTCAACTAGATTAGTCTCTCAAGGCAGAAAAAGTTGCTCAACAAGTATGCCTCCAAATCTTTCTGATTTACACTAAGACCAGAGGATTTTCAAATGTGTTCAGCCTTTGTTTTGGGTGATTCACTGTCTAGCTGTCTAGTCCTGGTTGGGGGGGGGGGGGTACAGGGAGGGTTGCAGATTTGGATACAAGTAGAGAAATTATCTCAGGGATAGACAAACACTTATTAATACATTAAATGTATTAATACATTAGAATACAATTCATCCCCTTTTCTAATATAAACTGCTAAGTAACCCATGGCATTAAATAAGAGTGACAGGGCCATTGAGGCTGGGGACACAAGAGGGCTGGCCCCTGATCCAGGCTGCCAGGAGACAGACCTGTTTCAGCACAGGTTTTACTTCACTTTCCTCCAAATACTTTTACTCCTCTGTGTCATGCCTAACCAACACTTTGTCCTTATCCATTCTTTTCTTAATTCCTGCAGCCTGGTTTCCATATTGACTACAGAACCAAAACTAGATTTTTAAAGGTCACCATTCCTTTCTACCTGGCAAATCCAGGGGACATTTCTCAGTTCTCTTTTTCCTTCCTGTCTCTGAAGCTCACGTCACTACGTCACAGAGTCACTAGGGCCACCCACAACATTTGCTTATTCACTAACCAAGAAGATTCTGAGCAGGATTACCTTTGGTGGTTTGGTACTTAGAGTGATTCGAATATGTTTTTCCGAACTTCACTCTCTTCCCCTAATTATGACATGCTATCCTGGTGGGGGCAGAAGGGAGAGAGAAGTTGTCTCCCCTATCTGATGATCACTGGTCTGCAGAAACAACTCGAGAACCCGAACACCTGTATTCTGATTCCAGCTGTCTTATCTGCTATTCCGTGAAGCTTGGCAAATGGCTCAGCGACTTCAGAGGGGACCATAGTGATGAAGAGATCCGATGTGAGCCATGGGCAGCCAAGCTGATGCCACAGTGTACTGCCCTGGGGCACCAGGGCTAGGAGAAGCCTGCCCAGCCATGTTCAGGATGAGGCCACAGCAGCCAAGGATGAACCAGCATAGAGCACACCCAAGGGTCTTAGGAGCCACTGTGACAACATGCCACTCAGCATAGCTATGCACCCAGGGCAAGGGCTAAGATAATAAAGTGAGAGGTCAGAGGGAAAAGGTGGGCTGTCTGAGCAGCAACCTCCACCCCAAGGTCAGCGGTTCCATCTACTATGGCCTATGAGAACAGCCTGCTAGCCAGTGAATGGAAGCTCTTCTGGGAAATATCCAGGCTCTAGAAAATTCCACTTCTGGTCCAGAGGCATCCGCTTTCAATTGTTTGGGAAACTGGTTTCCACCACTGCAGAAATAAAATCAGGCCTCAATTTTTCCCAATATTTTTCTCCTTAATTTAACAGACCCACTCCTCTTGCTGCCATGAAGAAGAAAAAGAACTCCTTTCTAGCAGAACACAGCTGGCTCACTTTAAGCTTTCATTACAACTTATTTTTACGAGTTAACCCACCAGTGTACATATAGTGAATTAACTCTGCAAAAATCTAAAGCACTTACGTATTATTATTATGGACCAACAATATCATCGCTTTTGCTCGTTTGCCTTTCATTGCAAGTAAATAATTTTTTTTTTTTTTAATATAGGGGCGCCTAGGTGGTTCAGTTGGTTAAGCATCTGCCTTTGGCTCAGGTTATGATCCTAGCATCCTGGGATCAGGCCACATTGGGCTCCCAGCTCAGCAGGGAGCTTGCTTCACCTTCTCCCACTCTCCCTGCTTGTGCTCTCTCTCCCTCTGTCAAATAAATAAATATATATATATAGCCTTTCTCCTTTTACACCTTAAGCCATAACAACGGCTATTCCACAAGGCAAACTCAGTGCTTGGCGCCTTTCTGTCTGCACTCCCCAGCCGAATTCCCACTGTTCAGGACTAGTATCTTGACCTACATGTGCATGGTATCCATGGCACTAGTGTTGCTCCAGTCTTATAGGCCCAGGACCTTCAGGACATCCTGGCTGCACCAAATCCAGGCTCTCATTCAACGCTGTAGGCAGAGAAAGGAAAGTGAAAAGAGTCTCTATGGTTTATCCTGAACAAGAGTCTGTGTTTTATAAATGTTTATCCTCACCAAAATCCATCTGGGTAGATTATCATGACCTGTATTTTTCAGATTACAGAACTGAGGCACAGGAAAAGGGCATTACCAAAGGTCCTCCAGCTAATAACGCACAAACAGCCTATGTGACCAAGTTGTGCACTGTGACCTGACTCCCGAGCCCATGAGATCGTCTACCACACTATTTCCCTTGAACAAAATGAGGGTTGCTGGAGGGGACGGGGATGGGAGGGATGGGGTGGCTGGGTGATGGACATTGGGGAGCATATGTGCTATGGTGCATGCTGTGAATTGTGTAAGACTGATGATTCACAGACCTGTACCCCTGGGGCTAATAATACATCATATGTTAATAAAAAATCAAAAATTAAAAAAAGAAAAACAATCAGTCACAATCATTCTGTGGTTTCACTCAAGAAACAGATCTATTTCTTTGCATTAAATTTGAAGCCTACAGTATTTGGCGTATTAAAAACACTTAGAAAAAAACTTGCTGATCAATGTCCAAGATTAATTTGTTGAATTTACTGAATATGTACTGAGAGGTGACCCAAAACTGGTAGCCGTTACAGGTCTTGGCTGGCAGAAACAGTCAGGCATATTGCTGCTCATCAAAGACATTACCATGTCTCTTTTCTGACTCCAATCTCTCCGATAAATCTTCCATACCGTTGAAATTCCATTTTCGTACTAAATAAATTTTTCTTAAACACCTACTGTGCCATGATGTGACCCTGTATTTGAGTTACCAAAGAGATTAAGACACCTCTGAGTTCAAGAAACCCACATCCAAGTTGTTCCTGTGTATAGAACTATCGGTGGCTCCCAGATACCAACTGCCTCAAACCCAACCTTCTCTACAAAGACTGATTGTCTCATTCTATCATCCCTTCCTACTCCGAACTCATAGACTAAGTGCCAACCTGTTTAGTTGGTCTAATTGTCTCATGTCTTAATTTTATCTCTGCAATTACACTATAATCTACTTAAGAGCAGGGATCACTGCTTACAATCATTCTTTTCGGTCACACACAGGACAACAGATTACTTCTTTGGCTTTGAGCCCTAAGAGCCCTTTCATGTCATGATGATTTAAAAGACCTTAAAAGACTTGTTGATTGATTTCAAGGATTAAATCCAATACCAGAGAATTTTCCTTCTGGTTAAAGATTTCACTTACATCTTAAATACAAAAATCATCAATGAGGTTTATGATAAAAATTGAGCTTTATAAAAGAGGTTTGAGGAAGAGAGAACATTGTTAATCGTATGATATCTGAAGTTTAATCTGGGTTCTTCTTAATTACCAACTATCATCTTGGTTTCTCTTTCCCTCAGCTGCATCTGTAATTTTACCAATCAGGCCAAGACTATATCCTCTTTATCTTGCCATTTCAGAAAATATAAGTTCAAATCCTTATGTAATTTTCTTATAGTAACTACACTCTATGATCATATTACTTAGCTTTTGAGAATGAAAGAAAGGTAACATTTCACTTTAGGCAATGCTGTAGAGTAGGGGAGTTTGTTTTCCGTGCCTTGCCCCATGTTGCTATCCCTGCCCCATGGACAAGCACGGGCTGATAACCTACCGTTAAAGCCAACTGACAGGATCCAAGACTAGACCTTCATTTGTCCACTGGGGTAGGCAGGCAGCCACTGGTAAGGCTTAGTAGCTAAAAAGTTCAATTTGTCCTGCAGAATACAGTGTCTATGAGGAGGACAATGGATGTGGCATTGACAGGGGGAAAGAGTACTTACTTTCTAACACATGATCATGGATGAATTATAGTAATAGAGCATCTGGGAACAGGTGACAGTAGAATTCTAGAGAGAGAGCTGGCACCAGAGTAGTTTGGCCAGTAGATGTAGTTCTTTATTTAAAGACTTGGAAGTGTTAGACACATCTTTAGGACTCAGTGGACTAGAAAACCAGTAAGTCACCAGCCCAGCCACATCTAGTAGAACAGGTTAAAACTGCAATTAGAAAAAGAATAACTGTGGGCTCCAACAACCCCTGGAAAATGACATAAGGTTGTCTTGTGAGTCAGGTTAAGTGGCCTTCAGGACATCAGAAATTCAAGCAGGTGTCGAATTCAGCTTCATCATAGTAAATCTAACTCGCAAAGTAAAATAACAGGGATTCAAGAGTTCATTCAAGACCCCACTCCCATAGGTACAGTATATCCTAAGTGGAGCCTTCCAAAATGTCTGACGATGATGTTTACGTCAAGTGTTCAGGTGTGAGGTCGTTTCTGAGGTCTTCACTTCACACTGCTTTTGCCCGCTCGGAAGACTGTCCTGGCATGGAGACCTGCTGGTTCCAAAGTCATGTGCATTTAGTGGGTTTTCTCGGCGTTGAAGAAGCAAGCAAAACAGGATGGAAATTATAACCCAAAAGACAAATCCAACCCACTCCCTGATTTTTTTCTTAAATAAAGTTTTATTGGAACACAGCCACACAATTCACTTACATCTTAACTGTGGTGGCTGTCACACTAATGCAGCAGAATTGAGCAGCTGCCACAGAGACGGAATGGCCTGCAAAACCTCCAGTAGTTACTCTCCAGCCCTTTCCACACAGTAGATAGTGGATCTGGACTGCTACTGGCCAATCCTCACATTCACTGCTTTTACTAAGCAGGTGCTATGACTTAAATGCTTGCATCCCCCCCAAATTCACATGTTGAAATCTAACCCCGATATGGTGGTATTGGTGGGGGGGGGGTCCCTGTGGAAGGTGAATAGGTCACAAGGGTGGAGTCTTCAAGCATGGGATTGGCGCCATATAAAAACGGCCAAGTTTTTTCCCTTGCTCGCTCCACCTTGATCTTGGACTTCCACCCTCCATAACTGTGGGAAATAAAAGTTTTGCTGTTTATAACCCACCCAGTTGAGGGTATGCTGTTGTAGGGTATGCTGTTCTGTTAGCCTAAGCTGACTAAGACAGCGGATAAATCACTTTCACTCTCTCTGCTTCAAGTTTCTCATCCTTAAGAGAGTGATAATGTGGGGCACCCAGGTGGCTCAGTTGGTTAAGCGTCTGCCTTTTTAGCTCAGGTCATGATCTCAGGATCCTGGGGTTGGGCTTCCTGCTCATCAGGGAGTCTGCTTCTCTTCTGTCTCTCTCTCTCTCTCTCAAATAAATAAATAAAAATTTTTTAAAAGAGTGATAACTAGATATGATCCTCTATTACAGTAAAAACCCAGTGCAGTAATATAGGGAATGTGCCGAGCACTGTGTCTGATATGTAATAAGTACCCAGTAAATATTAACTACTCTGTTACCCATCAGGTAAGGGTAGTTTCCGAATGGCATTCACGTAGAATTTGTTTCTAATATAGAGCCTATAAACTAAATGTGCACTCTTGATAAAGGTACCAATACAGACACTAGCCAGAACCAGTTCAATCCGGATAAGGCACTTGGTTTAATATTGTCAATATAAAAATTTTTAAGAACACTAATCATACTTTATTGCTGGGAATCTCTACAATATCTTGTAAATTGCTTTAAATGGGTACTTAAAGTTTCTGTAGGACTCTGTCAAATGCAGATAAGAGTCCGTGAAGGAAAAATTTACATTTCATCAGTATTAACAATTTATTAAAACTCATGAAAATGTACATTATTGTGCTTATTTTTTTTGACGTTTTATATTACAATCCCTGGGACATACTTTGAAAAAAAAAAATCGCTTCACTGTTACAGCTTAAATCTTAAAACATCTCAAATTCTCCCTTCAATTCAGAATGCCATTCATTAAATTCTTTCTTCTAAGGAACCATAAATGCAGTAATCTAGACCCTGATAAAGGCTTTAAAGTTGTCCCATAGGATACTTGGGGTGGAGAAAGATGGAACATTAGTGTCAACGAAGCATATTATTTGATTCTCAATATAATTAATAAACTCTTTCTCTCCCCCACAGGAATCTGCTAAATCTCCAATTCTTATTTGTGTTGAAGCAAAAGATTTAGTTACCTACCTAACAGAAAAGGGAAAAAAGATCTGAAAAAGGCTTTAAGTATTTAGTAGTTTAAACCCTGCCTAAATTGGAGATTTGAATAAAAAATCAGCCCTGGTATTTTTCTATGAAAATGGTGAACAGAAGGAATATATGTGCTCAGAGGAATAGCGTTTTATGCCAAACATCAATCAAGCGGGCTTTAGAAGCCTATTTATAATACTGTGGGGGTTCTGGACAGTTGCACTTCACACTGTGAGGACCAATCCATGACATTAGATAGTGAACAATTGAAGTCTTTACAAATAATTAAAACTCTGTTTGAAAATGGAGATGTTTTCCACAGCTTTCCTGTGTATGCACGATATCATCGATATTCAAGAGTGTAAATATTGACTAGTTATTGCTGGTAGCCAGAAGGAGCAAAATCCCCTTTGAAATAATAATGTGGAGTGTGTGTATATAACATATACATATGTATGCACACACATATGCATAGAGATGTTAAATATATAGTCATATAAGGAGAGAAAATATAGATTTCACTTTATATGACAGTTGAATAGCTATACTTTAAACAACCCATGTTCACTGCCAGGACAGTTCTAGTGTGAGTGTGTATGTATGTGTGTGTGTGTGTGTGATATGCAAAGAAGACGCAAAAATATTTCTGAAATTTTTTATCCGTGATTTTTTTTCCATAACGTGATAATGAGAGATATCATAAAGCATGCCTTTTATTTTTCTTAAAAAAAAAAAAAAAACCTCTCCATTGTTTGAATTGGTATCAAAACTTATATGATTTTAGAGCTTGCAGGAATGGAATTAATAATCTTATCTAGTTTTCATAATATTTTAAGCCCACCTTAAATCCTTTTGGGGCGGAGAAAAAGCACAACACATAAATTAAAATCCTGGAAATGGCACCTTAATCTGACAATCGTTCCTTTAAGAGACATGGGATTTAATTTTTTTGAGATTTAAAAAAGTCCCGCAAGATTATCATTTCAATTTATTCATTGAACAGAGAGCTGTTCAAAAATCTCAGAACCACTTTGGTAGTGTAAAGATACAGAAGAAAAGAAAGACATTACCCTTTCTCCACAGACCTTCCAATTCAGAACAAGAGGTAACACAGGTACGTGGGATTTATAAACGAGAGCATGGGGCTCTCTGTAGGAAGAGCTCACTGTGAGGTGCAAACAAAAAGTCCAAAAAGAGTTAGAAAAGGGAGCGATTTGAACAGGTGAGGATTGTGAGGAAAGAGACATGCCTCACTCATCCCAGACATAAGGAACTGTCGTCACTGGAGGAGCACAGCGCCGACCAGGGAAAAGAGGTAGAGGGAGAATCAGCAGGATGCGTTGGGAGAAATAAAAACTGGAGAGCAGAATGAACTTGAAATTACTAACTAGATAGATTAACTAAAACTTGCTGTGGTTTTCTGAGTGGGCTTCACTGTGTTGCGATTAAGTCCAGGGAAAAGGAGTATACCAGGAACCATCAGAGAAAGCCGGAGTCCCTTTTTGGATTTACAAGAGATTCCCACTCAACCAAAACCCCACATACAAAACCAAATGAAATAAAAGCTCTGTGTTTACTTATGAGGGGAAAGAAACATGATAATACTGACCCGTCTATGTGAATGAACACAGAAGCTGGGCCCTCCACTGATTTGACCAGGTCTTAGCAGGGGTTATGTTTCCTGCATCTTTTATCCTTCCTACAGCATGGACCAAGGGCAGGACTCACTAAATACAGGCTAATAAAATGTTGAGGTCCACCGTAATTAATTTATCCAGTAATTGCATGGAATTCCACCCCCCGAGTCTTTACAGGTGACCAGAGCCCTCAGGGGTCTCTGACCTTCAGTGTTAAAGAGGCCATCATGAACACAGAATATTAGGGGGCCAGAAGATATGGTCTAGAATGAAAGGCTCCACTGGTTGACTTGGCTCATCCCAGAGCCCCAAGACATCTCTGCAATGTCTATGCACATGCAGGGAAGTGTGTGAAAATTATTCAGTCAAATGAATAACTATAAACTAACAAAGAGAACAATTCTGGACAAAAAGTAATCCAATTTGATTCCAAGAGTAATCCCATCCACAAGGCGGCTGCCAACTCCCCACTTCAAACTTCGCTTTGTAAACATGTTCTCTGACAAGGCAGGGATTCCTCCTCTAACTCTTGACACGAATGACATTAGATAATAAAGCCAGGTCTACACTGACAAGGTGGCATACGGAATCCAAGCCCAAAGCCAGGAGTCCTTGATCTGAAACATTCTGCCCACCAGCATAGAAATGGGTCTTTTAAACGGAAATAATCCAGATAATTTTTTGCCTTATGCTTGTGTAGACATGTTTCCTTGCAATTCCTTTCAGTTAGCCTGAATACAGGAGAGCACCAGGGGGAGCTCACACATCTTCCTTCTTTTTCTCCCCCTTTCACTGAAGGTTGGCTCTGGCATCCCAGGGAAAGAATGGGTCAAAATAACAACATAGATGAAAATGATTCAGTAACGTAAACACAGGCAATTCCTTCTGTAAAAATACTTTGGATTCTTTTTCAAGACAGGTCTACATTTCTTACATCGGGCACACCTACAGTCAGCATTCGGCCAACCCAGCCAGCTTTCATTTGTGGCCTCTTAAAATCCTGGATCAAAAAAAGATGTAAAAGGCATGTCCCTAAGATGCCCTTGTGCCTCCTTTAAAAAGAGAGAGAGAGAGAGAGACAGACAGACAGACACAGAAAGAAAGAGAGATTCTGCTTCCTTTCAATTTGAAATGGCATTTTTCAGAACACTCCAATTTTAATCACAGTGGAAGGTAATTGAAGGGATTTGGGTCTTTGGTATTCCACATTGATCAATGGGATTGATTTTTTTTTTTTTTTTTTTTTTTTAAGAAGAGAACTGGTTGCTTTCTCTCTCTCTCTCTCTCTCTCTCTCTCTCTCTCTCTCTCCAGCAGGATGGAAACCATGAGGCCAGAAGGAAAAACTCAAAATATATAATTAAATTTCTGTTATCAATATTAGTAGAGAGAATCAATGGCACAAAGAATTCTGAAGGACTGAATAATCCACTTATCTGATTTCCTGCTTAAGTCTTTGTGACACTGACACTCGGAGTGTGGAGACCCCAAGCCTGCCCCAACTGGTGGGAGGGAGAGAAAAGACCTTCTGCTTCTGGTACTTGGTTCACAGATAAATGCTCATCACTCACTGCTTTAACGAAATGGTATATGTTTACACTTAAATTTCAAATCCACGGATCACAAAAGCATACAAATCCTAGACCTGGAAGATACTTCATGAGGTCTTCTGACCAACTCTCTACTTTAAGGCAGGTGAGATATAACTGTTTAAATTTTATTTTATAGATGAAGTAGTTGAGGCTGAGAGGGGGAAATTAAGAGCCTGGGTCAGCAGTGAAACGATTTTTGTCCATAAATTAAATCCCCACTCGGTACCCGGCTCCCCACCCCCACCTATCCCTCCTTATGAAACAGTGGGTAACGTTTTTTAATATTCCAAGCCTAAACTTTGAGCCATCTGCAACCCTGAAGAGGAAAGAGATGAGTCATAAGGGAATGCAGAATAATTAAAAACTGAGGAAGCTGAACACCTGGGAAAAGGCCGGGACTGATAAGACACCCCATCAGATGTGAATTTCTCCTAGGTGGGAGGCGGCTCGACCACAGGGGCGCCGCGGGGCCAGCGAGGAGACGGCGCGGTTTGGGTCCCCGGTGTCGCGCTGCAGCGCGATCCGCGGCAAGGCCCGGCGAGGCAGCTGCTGCTCGGCGCCCGGGCGGAGGCACCGCGTGGCGAGGCCGGCGGCGACAGCGCCCTGCGCCCGGATGCGGGCGGGGTCGCCGGGGCGCCGGGTTCCCGCGGACGCGAGGCGGGGCTGGAGGGCGCTCGGGGCGGCGCAGGGACCGCCAGGAGCGTGCGCTGAGCCCCGCCGGCAGGAAGCTCGCGTCGCGCTCGGACGGCGACCCTGGCAGCGGCGCTCCCGGCGGGCGCGGGACGTGCGGGGGGCGTCCTCCCCGCCGGCTGAGGGCTGCGCTCACCGCCGCCGGCCCGAGACCGACTCGGACTCCGCCACCGCCGCCTCCGAGCGCGTCCAGACAGCGAGGGATGCTCGTTAGGCTGGAGCCCGCGGAGGCTTGCGCAGCGAGGTGCAAATCCGAGCCACCTCGTTGGTGTGAACGGGGGGCCGGCCGCCGAAGGACAGAAGGGGTTTAATCGTGACGGTCGCCCCGTGCGTGGTTCAGACTTTGTGCCCCCGGGGTTCGCACATCCGGGGTTAAAATGCCTGCGACTCGCATGTCAGTGCAGCAGTCTCCCTGCGACTTCCGTGGCGGGAGGCCGAGCACCTGTGCTCCCTGCCTCTCGTAGGGACAGCTGTGCATAGCGCCGGCCCCGCCGACCGCACCAGCTGACCTGCGGGAACGAAATCCGAGCTGCGGAATTCGAACCGCCCCGCGCACGTTCCTTCTCGGATAGATCCCCTAGGACAGGGTCGTCATTCTCCACTCAGAGATTATTTAGGGAGATGTCCTGGGTGGGATAGGTAGACACATGACAGCCCAAGGAAGAGATGTAAAACTTTAAATTGTAGACACTTAAGCACCAACTGTCTGGAGCCCTGCGCAAATTTAAGAGAGAGAGATCCATCAGAAACATCACACTTCCAGGGCCCCTGGCACTTTCTAAATCAGTAGATGTACCAACAGGAACGTGTGGGGAAGTTTTCTGAACACAGAATTCACATTCCTTGAGCGCTAAGTGGTGAAGTGGGTTCTTCGGCTGTCCTCCAGCTGCAGGATTTTAGCTCCCCAATCCTTTGGTCTTAACCACCAAGAATTCCTTATAATCAAGCAAGCAAAAACGTTTCCATTAGATATTACTTGGTGGGAAATATTTGGTGCCCCCAGCTCATTGTATCATATTCACCATAAACATTTCTGTGACCCAAGATGTTAGCTACTGGCCAGGCTTTCCCACGAACCCACGCCAGGTGGTTCATCCGCCCCACAGAAGTGTGCCCGTGGGCAAAGCCTGGACTCAGTGGCACTGCTGATGGATGGGAAACAGAACGCTGGTTAGGAAAAGCCTGCTTTTTCCCCCCTTACTTTCAAGCTACCCTGTTGACGAACATACTGTCTTCGACCACTGAAGGAAGACTGTGTAATTAATTGATCACTCTGAGGGGCTTGTGTCCCTGTTTCTCTGGCTAAGTTGGTGTCGTCTGGGGGGAGGAATTCGTGAGGGGGAGGGGACAAGTGGAAAGGGAGACAGAAAAGAGATTTGTTACTTGCTTTACTGCAATCAGTACATGATTGAAAGACAAGGTCCTTTCGAAAAGAATTAAGAAATAGAAATTATTTAGTGTCCTGGGGGAAAAAAAAGGTCAAGAAAACCATTAGGAGGATCTGATGACCTTTCAATAGAGAGAGTACCAATGCGCAAAGGAGAAGGAAGTGTGGAATAAGGAAGTACACCTTCCTCAGCCCCCCATGCATCCAAATTGTTGCTCGCCTTATCTCATTTAATTCTCCCCACAACCTTGGCAGAAGGGTCTGATTTTTTTTATCCAATCTACCTTTTATAGATGAGAAACCTATAGCTCAGAGGCCTAAAGTAAATTGCCTAAGGGCACATAGCTACTTAGGGGCAGAATTAGAACTGATTAAGGGGTAAAGAAGAATTCCTTGAGAATTAGTGTTTTTAATCTCGATTAGTTATAGAAGAAAAGCTGGGAAATAAATTACCTTCTGGGAGGATCTGTAGATTAGTGGGAAAATGATATTAAGCTCACAGACAAGCCCGTGAATTTTCTTGTTACCTATCAGGAAAGGTGTGACAATCTGAGAAAACTGAATGGTGCCCATATTCATTTAAGAATGTTCTTTTCAACTGATAGACCTACTGGTTATAATTAGGTACATGTCAGCATTCTTTAGGAAGTTTATATTATTTCAGGAGAAAAGTAAAAAGCGTTTGACTCTTTCAAATTTAAGAATAATTTGAATTTCAGTTAGGAAACAAAGTATCTGTATGATTTGAGTTTTAAAGGCATGGAAAGTGTCCTGATGATCCAAAGTATCAGCCCCACGCCCTAGAATATGCACGGTTTTGGAATCAGCTCTGGCTGTGAATTTGAACTGGGCCAGCAATGGCTAGCTGTGTGACAACAGCCAACTTTCTTAACCTTTCTGGGCCTCAGCACCCTCATCCGTAATATGAGGCAAATAAACCTTTGCAAGGTTATTGTGAGGATAAAATAAAACAGTGTGGGTGAAAGCCCTTAACAGAATGCCTGGTGTATAGTAGATGCTCAAAAGTGTGAGTGTTGCTTAGTGTGATTAAAGCATGTGAGAGCAGATTTTGAGAGGGTGGGAATGCACCAGACGTGGGGCTGGAGAAAGGAAGTGCCACTAACTTCAGCTCTTCGACAATTTTGCCTGGGGCTGGCTCTGGGGGAAAGACATGGGTTCTCACTACTGTGTGAATCTACTGTTGCTCCCAGGAGAGGACAGATAGCTATAAAAGCAAGCCATGAAGGTCTGACAAGGTGGAGGAGAATGATTATGGAAAGCGTGGAGCAACTTAACTCCCCATCATAAATCATCTTGATCTTGAGATCAAACAACAATACTTTCAGAAACTGCAAGAAATGAAATCTGAAGCAAAATGCCACCGTGTAATTTTTTAAAATAGCTAATAAAGATGACATGAGACAAAAATGTTTGTGTTCTTACTTAAAACCTTGAGCTAAGGGAATTTTATTCTTCAGTGTTTTTTTAATAGAGATATTTTAACCATTGTTTAAAAAAACAAGATTAAATACACACAGCTTTTCCCTACTTACTATTTACTACTCCTCTGCCAAAAAAGAAAAAAAAAGTTATTACCTTGGGGCTTGTGTTTGAAAATAACTATGAAATCCTGCTTTAAAAAGTATGGCAAAACAAAATGTCACCAAAATGCTTTCCTTCAGTGTCTTTTGTCAGGTAAAAGCCAAGTTAATTCTAGAGACTTTTCTTTAAAATAATGTTTTTTTCTGATTATGAAAGTAATACATCTTAGTGTAGGCAACGTATCATAAGTATAAAATGAGAATAAATTATAAAGAAGAAAACAAGAACACCTTTATTCCCACCGAGTTATCCACTGTTAATATTTTGATGATTTCTTTCCAGTCTTTTTACCCTTCCATTCTTTTTTAAAATCTCACTTGGAACCTACTGTGTATAAAATTTTGCATTCTGCCTTTTACACTTATTTTCCCGTGTCACTAAAAATTATTTGTTACTTCATTTTTAATGACTGCCTAATTTTACATCATAGCAATATAACATAATTCTGTCTCGTTGAATGTTTGTGGATTCCAGTTTTTCTACTGTAAATTATGTAAAATGATAATCTATGTGCATAAATCTTTGAGTTTAAGATTCTTTTGTAGAATAGACTTCTATAATTAGAACTACTAGATCCATATATATAAATCTTTTTTAAGGCTCTTGAAATATATGGTCAAATGGAGTTTTAGGAGGAGTCACAGCAATTCTCAGTCCTTGCAGTGATAAATAAAGAGTATTCTCTTTCCTACTGTCCCCAATAATGACTAATATCATTGCTAAAAAATATTTTTTAATTTGACGGGTTAAAACATTTTCGTTGTTTTATTTGTATATATTTGAGACTACTGTTATCAAACAGCTTTTTCAAATGTTCATTAGCCGTTTCCTCTTTTGTGAATTACCTATTAATGTCCTTTGCCCATTTTTCTATTGAAGGCTTAATGCTTTTTTAATCTATTTATGTAAACCATTTATATCTTCAATCCTTTTTTGTAATTGTGGCAAATGATTTTCCCCCATCTTATTATCTGCCTTTTCATTTTGTTCATGATTTTTGATATATGAAATTTAAAATTTTTACTTTGACCGATGTATCAAACATGTCTTAATGATTGTTTTCTTTGTTTTGCGTTCCTCTATGGAAAATCAGATCTTCACTTATTTTTTTGACTTGTAATTTTAAAATGATTTTTTTTTTTACATTTAACTTTTTATTGCTTCTGTAATTTTTTGTGTTATGAAGTAAGGATCTGATTTTTCCCAAAAATAGCTAGGCAGTTTTTCCAGTCCTATCAATTCAATGTCCATCCCTTCCCCATCAATTCACTGGGTGTCTACACCAGAGATCTCTTGGCTAATACAGATACAGAGATGCTGGTCACGATACTGTAGTAAACTGCCACTACTACCTGGGCATCAGTCAATCAGAACAGACATCAATCACCCTAAGCACCAGTTTTGGCCACTAAGTATATCTCTGCTGATGACCAACCCTGCAAATATGACCTAAGCAGTGCCTACACACACACAAAAGCAGTTCCTTTCAAAGAAAGATCTGTTTAATTGAACTTAAGCTGTTTAAGAGGGGGACTTTTTATCAGTTCCATTTGGAGTGATTGGAGTTTCAACTAACCCCACTGTGTTCATTCAACAAGTATCAGTTAAGCCTCTACTATTGGCAGGCACTATTTTAGGATCTCCCTCTCTCTCTCTCTCTCTCTCATGTGTATGTGTGTGTGTATGCCTCTCCCATATAGTCAACAAATGCTATCGATTAAGTAGTAGTATCAATTTCCTATTTTTTATGCCAGATCCTTCTCCCTCCTTTAAATAACTGTCAGCTCTTCAAGATCTGCTCCTGGTCAGCACACCCTCTCCTAATATGACACAAATTACATCTACCAATAATTCAGTTAGCTTATTTTAGAAGGTGATAAACTTGGTAAGTTTTTGGTTTGCCCATCTGTTCCCATGGTTTGTCTGCTCCTTTAAAGAATTTCATATTTGCCATTTTTGAGGTGGCTTCATTTTGCATGTAGCTCTGGATTTTCTTTTGCATGATAAACATACCAGAAAGATGTCCTAATTTTGCATGCTACCTTTCTTTTGCTTTGAAATAATTTAAATCACTTCAGGAGAGATTGATGATGAAATTGTGTTTCTAGCAAACTCTGTGCAATTATGTTACTAAAATTTCTGAAATCAAGGGAGGAAATCAGAACGTGTGGTTTCACCCTGTATAATATAGAATGTCCAGTTTCACCCTGTATAATATAGAATGTCCATTGTCTTTTTGTATATGAATGAAACAGCAATAGGACAATTGTTGCTGTAAATGAAGAAGTGGGGATTTACTAGAGCCCAGGAAGAACAGACTGGGAGGTGAGGGAATCAGGATCCAGCTAGGATCTGGGATAAGGTGCATCATAAGGGATTTGCCCCAGGGTCTGACTCTGGATAGGCAGCTGGAGCAGAGGAATCTATTATTAGGCAGAACAAGGGGTGAGGAATTTGGGGGTCAGTGATGACTCCAGAACCTGGCAAGGGAATCCCAATCAAGAGGCTGCTTACTTGTCGAGACTATCCCAGAAAGGAAGACTGGACAGAAGCTTGTAGGTCCTCACCACAGAGTCCCAAGGTATCTGTGAATAGACCCAAAGTGAGTAAAAAAATACTGAAGTGATCAGTAATTAAGTAAACAAAGATGAACCTCGTTAAGTTTTCTGCCACCAGGTAGAATTCAAAATAGAAATTTAGGTTCATGGAAAAATACTGACATTTTACATTCCCTGCTGTCCTACTTTTAACAGAGACGCTAGTTATCACTGAATGACTCTGCAATTCCTGGAAAACTAACCTGCTCTTCCCAGGGATGGAGTCCTCTCCTAGTGCCGGCTCCAACCCGGCATGGTAACTACATCACGGCGCACTAACTTGCCTCCTTCTCATCATCCTGTTGGAAGTCTGATTGCCCCAGTCCCCAGATTATGCTCCTTTAGAGTTAAATGCTGGCCTTGATTCAACTTGAATTTACCATTCTTCCTTCCATACCGTGCTTCAGGCTTCTAGTTACTTCCACGCTCTAAAGAGAAGGATGCCAAGAAAGAGGTTAGAACCCTAATGAAAAAACTCGTGTTCAGGCGTCCCCAACAACAGTGGATTTGTATTGACATACAGTATAATCAGCCCCTGGTGCCTCTCTGGATGGCTGGGCCCAGTAATTTGTACCAGCTTCCGACCCCTCTTAACAACCTAGTGCCACTTATCTGAACGCAGCATTTCATCTCTATAGAATACAGTGTGGCATGCGTAGTCCCGCAGACTTAGACTGTGGGAGAACTAATATTTTGCTCTGTTCTAGACAATGTAATATGCATTTTGTTCTTAAACAGCTTTAATATCTTCTTAACATGTGGTTCACTGTAACCTCCAGATCTTCTCACAAGGACAGTTGTGAAACCTGACCAAACCTTGTACACATGCAATTTATTTTATTCTTTTTTTGTAACTGTGTTTTTCCAATATTCATTCAATTATTTTAAAAACTATTTTGTTTCTGATCAAAAAAGGCAATAATGTTTACTGTACAAAAACTGAGCAACAGAAAAGTATAAAGAAGCAAATAAAAATAACTAATTATACACCTGCCCAGAGATATCCTTTTAACATTTTGATATACTGTACTTCCTTCCAGCCTTTCATTTGCATACATCTTTTAACATTTACAAACATACTGTATATATTATTTTTGTAGTCTCCTTTTTTACTTAGCAATATGTCATGTCGCTAAATGTCCTTCTAAAGATTGTTTTTGTTTAAAACTTTAAACCAAAAAATCCACTTCTAGGAATTGATCTAATAAATAAGTGTTGTTGTATAGTGAAGATTTAGCAACAGAGAAATTTACTGTCATTTCATTTATACCAAGGAAAAATGGAAATAACACAAAAATATCAAAAGCCAGAGTAAATATTCACCCATGCAATACGACACAGCTGTTAAATTTTACAAGAGTATTTGTAAAATGAAATGGTTTTATTGAAGGTTGCTAAGAGGAAAGGCAAATTGTAAGGCTATATGCATCTTGTGATTTAATTTCTAAATAATATGTAGCTATATTTTAAAAAATTAAATGATGAACAGACATGACAACAAAAATTATAATAGTTATATCCAGCTGGTGGAATTGTGGGTGATTTTATAATTTTGTTTCATTTTGTTACTATTTTTCTAAGTGCCCAATAATGTGTATGTATTATTTGTGTAATAATAAAAATAGATTTTAAATCCTTATTTTAATAAATAACATTTCACCACTTCAAGTTTTCATAATTTAATCAGTTCCCTCAAACTTCGACATATGGGAAGTTTGTAATTAAATAATGCCCATCGTAATTTTAAAAATTGCATTCACCCTTGGAGAGAAAGTGGGTGAAAGCATCAGGACACAGGGTTTCAATTTTATTGATAATGATTTATTTCTTTATCAACATATAAAGAACAGTTGCTGGACACATCGGTGTTCACTGCTTTACTCTTCATGTTCTTCATGTTTATATATGTATATGTGTGTGCGTGTGTGTGTATGTATACATATTTGATTATTTCTTTGAAATGATTTGCTAAAAATAGAATTCTCTCTAACTCTCTAAGCTATCCATAAGTGTGATGTAAGGATCTACCTACATTTTTGGTAAAATGACTGTATCATAATATTCTAATCCCCCGTCTCTCTCTCATTCTTTTTAAAATAATGTGCATTTTTCTCACTGGTTTGAAGTTGTTGGTTTTATTATTACTAACTACTAGAGTCAATTTCCTGGCTTTTTTTTCTTAAGATTTTATTTATTTATTTGTCACAGAGAGAAAGAGAGCACAAGCTGGGGGAGCGGCAGGCAAAGGAGAAGCAAGCTCCTAGCTGAGCAAGGATTCTGATGGGGGACTCCATCCCAGGACCAGGACCATGACCATGACCTGAGCTGAAGGCAGACGCTTAACTGACTGAGCCACCCAGGTGTCCCAACTTCTTGGTTTTTAATTCTGCCCATTCGTCTGCCCTGTAAGTCATTGTCCCTTCATCATGTTTCTTTTTCCAATTCTTGGTGGGTTACTTCTTTCAGGTTAAATTTCAAGCCATTTTTGTAAAGTTCCAAAAATATTTTATTGAACTTTTGTTTAGGAGTGGCATAAATCTATATAGGAACGTGGGAATAATGGGAACCTTTACAGTATGGATACTTCCAGTTTGGAAATATGGTTTAACTCTCCATTTACCACATTTACTAACTGCTCTTCAGTTCATTTTTATAATTTTCTTCATATAGGCCCTACAGGTTTATAGTAAAATTTATTCCTGGATATAAATGAAACTTTAGTATATTATAAAGATGACATTTCTATAAGTATTAGAAAAATATCTAAATGTTATAAATTGGAAAACACCATATATCCATCTCATACTATGCACAAAGGCAAAACTAATATGGTTTAAACATTTATATGAAAAAAAAGGATACTAGAAGAAGATACTAGACTTTTTATAACATGGCAGTATTACTAAAAGCCATTAAAAAAATGAAAAAATTGAATAAATTAACAAACTAAAAAGTTTACAACATCTCTATGGAAAAAGACACTAAAAACAATGTTAAAAGGTCAATAACAAACTGGAAAAAGTATCTTTAACATGGAAAGTATTTCTCCAAATCAACAAGGGAATGATGAAAAAAAACAAGAAAATGAGGTATGTGGAAAAGGAAAAAAATAATCAATAGGCATTTGAAAGATGATAATTTCACTTACAAAGAAATATATTTAAAACTACAATAGGACACCTGGGTGGCTCAGTAGGTTAAGCCTCTGCCTTTAGCCAGGTCATGATCCCAGGGTCCTGGGATGGAGCCCCGCTTCAGGCTGCTTCTCCCTCTGCTTGTGTTCCCTCTCTCACTATCTCTGTCTCTGTCAAAAAAAAAGAAAAAAAATCTTTTAAAAAGGAAAAGAGAATTTTAACTATGAATTGTCCTAAAAGATACACACAAAAAATTTTATCACAGCACCGTATACTCCCTATAGCACTGGTTTTAATTTTGAAGAATAAGAATTAAAAACAAAAAATTCCTGAGTCAAAAGGGGAGCCCAAGAACTGAATTCTGAGAAGAGGAGTGACAAATTGGATTTAGATATTAAACCATCTTTCCATTTTGAAATAATCCCTATTCTGACAAGCATTATTCCTTTACTACATTACCAGATTACATTTGCCAATATTTTATTTAGCAAACTTTTCACCTATACTTAGAAGGGTATTTGTTATAATTTTTAAACTCATTTTAATATAAAGTCAAGATGATTTACTCATCTTGTTTCACTTTGTTAGTATTTATCATATTTCAGACTTTAAATATTTTAAAGTTTATTGTTTATTGGTTTGTTTGCTTGGTTAGGTGGTTGGTTTCGAAGGTAGGACAGCCTTATGTTAAGTTAAAAAAAAAAATTATGTTTCCCAGCTTCTCTTGCAGCTAAGTGGCTAAGCACAAGTCTGTGAGTTGTACGTGAAAGTTTGGGGGAACTTCTGGGAAGGCTTTTTAAAAGACACAAAGGCAACTGGGATATGTACCCATTTTCCTGTTCTTCTTTTGCCTTCCTCTTGCCTGGAATATGAATGTTATTGTTGAAACTCCAGCAGTCATCTTGGGCCATAAAGTGACCTTGAGAATGGAAAGTAAAGATGGTGGAGCAGAATGATGGAAGGAACCAGAGTCCTTCATGGCTATGGAGGTTCATGTCTTTGTATTGCTTCTTTGTGGGAAGTCCTTTTGAACCTTTGTTTTTTCTAAAACATTAGCTATCCCTCATCTGGAAACCTGACAGGCATGCTTCTTTGGCCCAATTTAATTTTTATTCTTCCAGATTAATCCATTCTATAATGCCCTTTGGATATAATTATTTAACTATGAATTTCACTAACTATACTATTAACTAGCTAATATTTCTATATATTTTCCACTAAGGGGGGGATACACTCTATGAAACGTCTTGCTAAAGTAAAGATAGATTTGTTCAATTCTCCCTATCTCCCTGTAGTATAATAAAGAATTCCTCCAGTCTTTGTCCTGGCAGGAAGCTTCAAAAGCCCTTGGAATTTCCTGAGTGATATGAATGTCTTTGTTATGTTAATGAGCGACTTAGTGGACTCCCAGATAGCTTCAGAAAGAGGGCTGGTCACCAGAAAGGCTAACCACAAGATCAAAGTTGAGACCTTCAGCCTCCTCAACCTCCAGGGAAGGGGGGTACTGGAGATGGAGTTCAAGGACATGGCCAATAATTTAATCAATCATGTATGAACCCCAATAAAAACCAGAGCTCAGTGGAGCTTCCTAGGTGGTGAACACACTGATGTTTTGAGACAGTGATAGGTCCTGGCACCAAAAGAAGAGAGCATGCAAGTTTTGTGCTCTTTCCCAGACCTAGCCCTACCTATGTTCTTCTAATAAGACTGGACTTGTAAGTATAGCACTTTCTGGAGTTCTGTAAGTAGTTCTAGTGCATTATCACACCTAAGGCGGGGATCAAGGAAATCTCCCGGACTAGAAGCAAGTTTGCCAGAAGTGTGGGTGTCCTAAAGACTCCATTTACATCAGAAGTGTGGGAAATCCCAAGGAGGACTGAGCCCTTAACTTCTGGGGAGGGATGCTAACCCCAGGGGGTTAGCATCAGAATTGTATTGCTGTGCACCAAGTTGGTGTCTGAGCACAACCCAAACTAATAATGTATCCAAAAGATAAAGAAAAATAAATTAGGTAGTTTGTTTGCTTAGTTCTCATAAACCCATCATAGTGCCTATGATTATACTTTCTTTTCTAAATTAAACCACCTGTTTAATGATATGCTGTATAACTTTGCTGGGAACGTTTATCAATCCTACCATTCCATAGCTTATAAACTCCTCTCTTCATATTCTTTGGCATTTTACAAGGATTACCAGGTGATATGGAGATTTTATGTGAAATTCCTTTAAGTTGCAGAAAACTTGAAAAGATTTACAGTCATTGAATGACTTTTCCCAAATTCTTAGTTTTAGTTCCAGGACAGCAATGTTAATTCAAGTTGGAACATGATTGTTGTAGCATAGTTCTAGAGTTAAAAAATATGGATTTAGTAACTTTTCTAGAGTAGTAATTCTCAACTAGCCATTTATCACCCCCCTCCCCCAAGAGACATTTGGCAATGTTTGGAGATATTTTTGGTTGTCATTAGCAGGAGAGGTGTTGCTGACCTATAACGGGTAGAAGTCAAGGATGTGCTAACCATCCTATAATGCAGAGGACAGGTGCCACAGCAAAGACTTGTCCGGTCCAAAACATCAACACTGCCAATGTTGAGAACCCTTACACTAAGACTACCTCAGTGTTTGTGTGTATGTATATGTATGTGTGTGTGTGTGTGTGTGTGTCTATATCATCATTGCCCTAATATTTTGCTTTTGTATCTTTCTTTCTAGCAAGTAGTTTCCTTTCCAATAAATGTTATCCCCACTTAATTTAAAGAGATAGCATTATGTGAAAGACAGTATGTGTGATCTGTCTGGATAATGGAGTATATTGTTCTGCCATGCGTCTATTTTTAAGGACCAAGATATCACTTAGAAAAGTATATGTTATAGATTTCACTCATATGTGTAATTTAAGAAACAAAACAGATGAACATAGGGAAGGGAAGGAGAAATAAAATAAGATGAAAACAGAGAGGGAAGCAAATCTTGAGACTGAACTCTAGGAAACATCACTTCTCTGCCTTTTGGCTAAGATCAAGTGCAAATTCTAGGAAACAAACTGAGGGTTGCTGGAGGGGCGGTGGTTAGGGGGATGGGCTAACTGGGTGACAGGCATTAAGGAGGGCACTTAATGTAATGAGCACTGGGTGTTATATGTAACTGATGAATCACTAAATTCTACTATTAAAACTAATAATACAGTACATGTCAACTAAATTGAATAAAAAATTTTAAAAACAACAAAAAAAGAAAAGTATATGCTGTAAAAGAAAGTGTGGAGTCACACCATCTTGGTCCAAGGACTAATGGCTGTTCTGTGAGAGGAAGAACTACTTTAAAAATAGTTGATGGTATTACCCTTTGATTCCACCATTCCCACCAAAATTTATGCCAGACTGCTAAGAAATAAATATGGTAACCAAAAATGTAAATCGGCTTTGTAGAAGCTTTGAGGGGAGGTAACTCTTGGTCCTCCATGAAACCCCTAAGACTGACAGGAAGGAGCAGAGAACATCCCAGGGATTAACACCTTGTAGCAAGAGATGATGACCCATGTCACCTGACCTTGACATTCAGATAAAGACACCTCCTGGGCAGTATGTTGACAGAGAACCACAAGGCTAGACACTGGAGCCAGGGAAAAGGTAAAAACAGGTGCCTCATGAAAGCCAATGGTTTTGAAGACAGAAGCACAGGCCAACTCTCCTTAGAGTGTGAAGTCTGAAATTACTGAAGGGTCCCTGGAATTCCGCCGGTCACGCTAAGGGGAATGAGCTAGGGAAACAGGTTACAGTCATTAAGACTATCTAAGACAGCTTGTCTTCTTATTACCTGAGTGCTGTACAAATGAATCCAGTTAATTCAATCTCGTTTCAGTCCACTTGTGTCTACACAGCTCAAAGGAAATATTTCTTTTCTGGACATACAAAGGACCATGCTTATTCCAAAGTTATATCAAGAGCTTACCCATAATAATTGATTGAGTGGCTGATCTTCTTTTTCCTCTTTTGCAAGGTCTGAAGTTTTCTCATTAGATTAGAAGTTATTAAGTCCAAGATGGTGACACCCAGGAACTTATTTGCCAGGGCCCCCAACTGAAACGCACTGCCTGAGAATATGAACTTGATATCAGACGGGAGTCAGATATGCAGACAAGGGACACCTGGGTGGCTCATTCAGTTAAGCATCTGCCTTCAGCTCTCAGGGTCCTAGAATCAAGGCCCGCATCGGGCTCCTTATTTTGCGGGGAGTCTGCTTCCCCTTCTGCCCTGATGCTCCCCCTGCTCATGTCTCTCTCTCTCTCTGATAAATAAATAAATAAATAAATAAATAAATAAATAACTTTAAAAGAAACCCCTACATACAAGAAGTAATATGCATTGATTGCTGGCAGCTGTAAGTCATCCCTCCCTCCTCTGAATTTCCTTAGACACTGTCCTCTTAGCCCTACCTATGTGGTATTCTTATTTATGTGTAATTATTGTTTATGTTATGATTTATCAATTATATGTAATTATTCATAATTCTCATCTCTCTCAGACTTTATTAAGTCAGCACGTTGAGGACGGTTTCCAGAACTGAATATCCTTAATATTCCCTTTGAGGTGAGAAGTCCACATTGTTTACATCCAACAGGATATATTATGTTTAGGTTCACTTATCCTGTGTCCATTTTGGCTATATGTACATGAGATCAGCACATCTCTCTAACACAGAAAAAATCTTGCCAAATCACTTCATGGGGACTAAATCAAATGATGTGTTTCCTCTCGTTCTTCAACCATTTCTACTGCAACCATGAATTTCATTAAGTTAAGTATGAAAATGCACATCAGAGACCTTCTCAGTGCAAGGGAATCAATTCTGGTGCAACTTAAGTAAGTCAATAATTTCTATTGATAGCTATTAGGATAAGATTATTTTTAAAGAGGGTGAAAGCTCACTGCAGGGTAGTGCTTTTATTGAGATACTCATAATAAATCCCTGCAGCCCTTTATTCCTCTACCATGCGTTCCAGTTAGACCGAGCTCTTCCAGGCCCCCCACTCTCGTGTCCACCAGAACAGCACTGGCCACCCGGATTTCACCGAGTGCTGAGCCTTCTCTCTTCCCCTTCCCTTACTTAAGCCCTACCCATCCTCCAAAGCCTATTTCAAGCTCTACCCTCCCTCCACCCTCCTGCAAGGTCTTTCCTGCCCCTTCCCCAAACTCTCGCTCGTACAGTGTATCTCTTAATTGTTCCACGTTCCATCGCTGTTGTCTCCCCAAGTGGATCATAAACTTCCGGGGATCGCTCCCCTACAAATCCTAGCCCAAGGCTGGACTTCCTTTGGTGCCCAGGAAATACCGGTCAGTTGACCGATGGTTCGGAAACCACAACACCCAGTCGGGATGGGGGAAGAATTAAAAGCAGGAGATGGATCCCAGATTCGATCACATGTAGATCACATCGAAACGCATACTCCTTCCTTTAAAAATGAGCCTCCCCGCGGTCGTTGGCTCTGGAGCAAGCAGACCGGTCCACCGGGCCTCCCATTTCAGGGTGTTATTGTTTATTTGGCTTTCCTGGGATGTAACTTCGAGAAGACGGATTACAGTGTGCTCTTAATCCACTCCACAGCCTATTGATTTTATATGTCATCAATGTATATTGTATGTCTACACTATTACCAGGAGAAGCAGGAGGTGTGCGTAGTTATGCCGCTGCCTCAGCCCGTCATCCCATGCTGTGCCCTATGGGAAGCCACTGATTCTTACACTTGGAGCCGGGACAACGCAACTTAATCAGACTGACAGGAAACAGGCAGCAATTACAGTGTGCAGCTACATCTGCTGGGTTCCACTTCACTGAAGGAAGAGTTATCTCAATTTTAATGTACATCCCTTTTTCATGTTTCATTTAACCTCTGCTGTATTATTAAACACATCAAAATATAATGACACTCGTTAAAGAAGAAAAAGAGGACAGTTGGGATATTTTGGACTGTATCTCCTATATTTGTAACTTAATTGTATCATTTTTGCTTCTCTTCAACATCTCCCCCTGGTGAATAACTAATTCAGTATATAGATATTTAAATAGCGAGTGGGGAACTGGCTGTTTAAACACCTACAGCAACGTGGAGTTCAGCTACAATGAAATGTCCCTCAATCATTTGTCTGTTTTCACTAGGAGCGCTTCTCTTTTCAAAAACATTCTTTTGCAATGTGTCAAAATAGCTAGTTTACCCATTACTGCAGTGCACGTAAACTGCTTTAAAAGCAGCTCAGTGAAATTCTCCAGGATTCTATTTGGAATATGACTCAGGAGACCTTTGGAACTTAAACTAGCAGGTGTCTCGCTTGCCAGCCCACCCTACAACAGCCAGAGCCCCATCAGCAGGCTGAGCCTGCTGACCTGAGATGCAGGACCCATTAAACCATTCATTTCTGCAAGACAAATGTGATGACATACCAGGCTGAGCCTCTCATCTGGAGGTTGCTTTTTTTTTTTTTCCTTTCCACTTTGATTCTCTGATCCCCTATCTTTCTTTGAGCTCCAGTTTCATAATTGCACCTGAAGTATTTAGTAAACCTCCCTAAGAATTAAGCATCCAGCAGAGATTAATTGAGACCTTCTTTCAATTGCAAACTTTCCCCTGCACAAGTTATTTCCAGAGAAATAACAGAAATATATACTGGGCTTTCACTTAAACTCTTAAATATATTTTGATCAAGTAGAAATTGCAAGATGTTTGTGGGAGTTTGTATGCAATAGGAAAAATGGAAGGAAATGGTAATAGTCAAAGATATGCTTCTATATAAATGGATTAACAGGCATAAAATCTCCAGAGTTCAATTTTTTTAAATTCTTAGATTTTTCTTTAAAGAATAATCAAAATATTACTGACATATCCACATCAGTAACAAGCAGGTTGCTATGAGCTAGAAAGATACAAAGTGATACAGGAAAAAGTCTGTGTTTTCCTGGAGTTAACAATGCGGTTGTATAATCAGAAACAAATACAGAAAAAGATCATCCAGAGCCCAAACATGTTCCTATCAGTATTACATAACTAATTACAGAGCAACACTCTAATGGCTTATGTTCATAGTTAGGTGAACAAGAGCGAGCCTGGGACCCTGAGATGTCCTTGGGAATAAAAGTAACCTGACGTCCAGCCAGCAAACCCCTAAACAGGTCATCTCTCTGGTTGTTCATTTCCCTGCCACACGGTTGCTAATAGGTTAATATTATTCCTGGATAAAAGAGTAACTCCTGTCGACTTATGTACTCACTATAGCACCATGATCACCAACCCTAAAAGGAATCAATGCACTAGGAAAGGAGGGAAACACAAGCTTGGAGCAATGATTGCGACTAGCCATGTTGACTATATTCAGATCTCCAGCCCCAAAGTACTTGCCAATGTGATCTCAACATCAGTGTTAAAAGTCTTTGAAAAATAATGGAGAAGAAGAGAAGTAACAGAACAATATAAGGAAATATTATCCTGTCTTTCAAAAAAAAGAAGGGGAGAAGATAAACGGCAAATTTCAGAAACTACTAGACTAGTGAGTTTGATGCTTATTTTCATTCATATTTTCTAATGAGTTATTAATTGTTGAATAGAAGAGCAGAATAACTTTTTTTTAAGATTTTATTTATTTATTTGACAGAGAGAGAGATCACAAGTAGGCAGGAAGGCAGGCAGAGAGAGAGGAGGAAGCAGGCTCTCCGAGGAGCAGAGAGCCCGATGAGGGGCTCGATCCCAGGACTCATGACCTGAGCCGAAGGCAGAGGTTTTAACCCACCAAGCCACCCAGGTGCCCGAGCAGAATAACTTTAAAAAGAAGAAGCAATCATTGAACCTAACATAGGTTTCCTAAGAACAGGTAAATCCAAGAAGATACCACTACACATCTACTAAAATGGCCAAAATATAGAACACTAACAACAGCAAATGCTGGCAAAGATGTAGACTGATAGGAACTCTCATACATTGCTAGTGGGAATGCAAAAAGGTATACCCAACTGGGAGGAGAGTCAGGCAGCTTCTTACAAAACTAAACATACAAGATGATGCAGCAATCACACTCTTTCATATGTACCCAGAGGGGCTGAAACCTTCTATCCACACAAAAACCTGCAACACAGATGTTTATAACAGCTTCATTCATAACTGCCAAAAGTGGAAACACTAAGATGTCCCTTAAGAGCTGAATGGATTAGAAAGATGTGTACATCCAGATAATGGAATATTATTCAGGGTTAAAAAGAAATGAGCTATCCAATGTAAGTAGCCATCAATAGATAAATGGATAAAGAAGATGCGGTATATCTAGCTAGCTATTCAATGGAGTGTTACTCAGCCATAAAAAAGAATGAAATCTTACCATTTGCAAAAAACATAGATTGACCTAGAGGGTATTATGCTAAGTTAAATAAGTCAGACAGAGAAAGATGAATACCATATAATTTCACTTACATGTGGCATCTAAAAAACAAAACAAACAGAAAGCAGAAATAGACCCATAAATACAGAGAACAAACTGATGATGGCCAGAGGGCTTGGGGGGTAGGGAAATGAGCAAAATGGATGAAGGGAAGTGGGAGATATAGGTTTCCAGTTATGGAATGAATAAGTTATGGGGGTGAAAGGCACCGTACAGTTTGTAACCATGTTGCATGGTGACAGATAGTAGTTACATAGTTACACTTGTGGTGAGCATAATATAATTATAGACTTGTCAAATCACTGTGTTGTACACCTGAAACTAATTTTACATTGTGTGTCAACTACACTTACATAAAATTTTTAAAATAAGAAAAGAAAGAAGAGAAATGGCTATCAAGCCATGAGAAAATATGGAAGAAACTTAAATGCATATTACTAAGTGAAAGAAGCCAATCTGAAAAGGCTACATACTGTATGATTCCAACTACATGACATTCTGGAAAAGGCAAAACTATGGAGGCAGCACAAAGATGAGTGGTTTTCAGGGGAAGTGAAAAGGGGAGGGATGAATGGGTGGGACCAGGTGATTTTTAGGACAGAGCCCTGAGTGTGGGGGAAGTGGCACCTGCAGGTGCAGCTGCCAAAGCCAGTGAGTTCTCGCCTCTGAG
>ML111922.1:15768-51432 GCA_003697995.1 Taxidea taxus jeffersonii | reverse complement strand
TTTCTCTCTTAGTTTGCTGGCTTTTCTTTAGTGATATAGTTGGATCCCTTTCTCTTTATTTTTTGCCTATTCCTGGTTTTTGATTGCTGGTTACCATTCAGTTTGCATATAACATGTATAGCAGTCATGTATATATAACTTTATATAACAGTCAATATTAAGTTGGTGGTCAATTACGTTTGAACCCATTCTTTTCTCCTCCCCACATTTTGGGTATATGGTATCCCACCTTACTTGCTTTCATTTTGTGAGTCCCTTGACTGATTTTTGTAGATTTATTTTCACTGCCTTTGTGATTCCTACTTTTCTTAATCTTTCTTATGGTCTTTCCTTTCTGCTATAACAATACCATTTCACATTTCTTGTAGAACTGGTTTAGTGTTCATGTCTTCCTATAACTTTTGCATGTCTGGGAAACTCTATATCCCTCCTTCTATTCTGAATGATAGCCTTTCTGGATAGAATATTCTTGGCTGCAAATTTTCTCCATTCAGCACTCTGAATCTTTGAATATATCAAGCCACTCCCTTCTGGCCTGCTAAGTTTTCACTGAAAAATCTGCTGACAGCCTTATGGGTATTCTCCTGTATGGAACTGTTCTTTTCTCTTGTCTCTCTTTCTCTCTCTCTGTCTTTTTAATAGAGAGAGGAGAGAGCATGAGCTCGAGTGGGGAGGGCACAGTGAGAGGGGAAGAGAATCTTAGGTAGGTTGCACACCCAGCACATGCAGAGTCTGACCAGGGCTTGATGCTGTGACCCCGAGATCATGACCTGAGCCAAAGTCAACAGTTAGATGCTTAACAGTTGGAGCCTCCAGGCACCCCTTCTCTTGTTCCTTTTTAAAATTATCTCTTTATCACTACTTTTTGCCATCTTAATTACCATGTTTTTCAGTGTGGCCCTCCTTGAGGACATGGACACGAATTTGCTGGGGGATCCCTATGCTTCCTGGATCTATATTTCTGTTTTCTTCCTCAGATTAGGGAGGTTTCCAGCTATTATTTCTTCAAATAAATCTTCTATCCTCTTTTCTTTCTCTTCTTCTGTATAGGGGTCCCTATAATGTGAATGTTATTACACTGAGTTTTCCTCATCTCTTTTCATTTCATTATGAAGAAGAGGTCCTGTCATGCCCTGCTGTGTAATGTCCCGTTCACTAGAACCTGGCACTTCTGGGGTGTTTCCTATGTGTGTTGTATGTGCCCTGTTACTGTGATGAGTCACTTTTTCCTTCAGTCCAGTTGTCTGAAATTGCTCTCTTGCCTTTATCGGCACTGCTTGGTCCCTGTGGTGTTAGTGGGCCAGTCTGAGGCTTCCTTGAGCTTAACTTTAAGTTCAGTCAGACCTTGGGTTTGCCAGAGAGGCAGTAGCATCAAACCATAGGGTGCTTTCTCTGTGTTGTCACCTAATAAGCTTTCATTGGTAGGTATAGTCTGCAGTGAGACCAGTTTTCTGCCTCCAGCTCACTGCTGGGACCATAGTCAGACTGGTATTAGTGATTATCTTTCCCTCTCCCTAGGGCAAGGGTCACTTGGGAGTGGTGCTGGCCATTTTAGGGGCTGCTTGTATACTGAAAGGCCTGTAGAACCCCTTGAGATCTGCCAAGAAGGTATCAGAGAGGGTGGATCCAGGGAAGCAAAGTGCAGGGGCTGTGGGGCAGGGTGACAGTGCTACCAAGTTAGGTAATGAGTCTCTCGGGTGGTTGTGTGTTTACTCTGAGGAGTGGTGGTGGGAAATGGCACCTGCCATTTCCTTTGTTTCTGGAGGAATTCCCCAGAGATTTCTGTCCTTCTGGAACAGCCTCTGCAATTATTAAATAACTCTCTCCCATATACTACAGGCACCTTTCCAACTGCTGCTTCTATTCTGCATCTCCACAGGCTGTTTCTTGTGCTCTCTTTAAGGGCAGAGCCTTATTTTCCTATCACCTTTCTGACTCTCATAGGAATCAGTCTACTGATGTTTTTTTTTTTTTTTAAGGTTTTATTTATTTATTTGACAGACAGAAATCACAAGTAGGCAGAGAGGCAGGCACAGAGAGAGGGAGAGGCAGGCTCCCTGCCGAGCAGAGAGCCTGTTGCGGGGCTCGATCCCAGGACCCTGGGATCATGACCTGAGCCGAAGGCAGAGGCTTTAACCCACTGAGCCACCCAGGCGCCCCTGAGTCTACTGATTTTTTAAAAAAATTCCTGGTTTGAGGTCCTGCAGGTTGTAAAAACTCAGGAAATTCAGTCCTTCTAAGGGGTTTCACAGCCAAATGTTAGGAAAATTCATGCTCTTACAAGTGCCCTAGTGTGGAAGTCTATTTATCTCCCCTTTCTGCCTCAGTGGCATCTCACCCCCTCCATGGACAGTCCTAGGAGTCCATTTAACTACTGACCATGTCTCTGCCCTTTGTACCCTCTTTGATGTGGCCTCCTCTACATTTAGTTATGGAGTTTATTCTGCCAGTCACTAGGTCACTTTATAGGTTACTTACCCTGATGTGGGTGTTCTTATTGTATCCATGGGAGGAGGTTGAGCCTAGGGTCTCCTCCTCTGCCATAGTTCCCAAAAGACCTAACCAGCCTCCCTGAATGTGTATCAGTTTTGCACCACTATAATGTCAAAAAACTAAGTTGAAGTATCATAAGTTGACAATCTGTATTGAATGCCTATAATATGCAGCTCATTAAACAGAAAGAAACCTTATTGAAATAGCTTGCCACATTTTTTACCCTTTCTGAGCCCCCAAATCTTTTCCATAGTAATAAGGAAGTGTTCTGTCCATATAGGAAGCAATTTATGACAAAAGAATAAGTAATCTTTAATGTGATATTTAATAAAAATGGAAAAATTATTTATATACATTGACAATAATCACATAGAAAAGAGAGGACATCATATTTGAAAATGAATTTGAATAAAATAATTCTTTTTTTTTAATATTTATTTATTTGTCAGAGAGAGAGAGAAAGCGAGCACAGGCAGACAGAGAGGAAGGCAGAGGCAGAGGGAGAAGCAGGCTCCCCACCGAGCAAGGAGCCCAATGCGATCCCAGGACGCTGGTATCATGACCTGAGCCGAAGGCAGCCGCTTAACCAAATGAGCCACCCAGGCATCCCTGAATAAAATAATTCTAATGCTAATTACAAAGTGTTCTGTCAAAAGCAATGGGGAAAATTTTTAGTCTAGGTGACAAAACAACCAGTCACATTCTATTCTGGATTTTGAGGCTTTGGGGTTGTGCTGGGGCAAGAAGAGTATTAACTGTCTAATTACATAACTCCAGAATGCCCCATTCACAGAGTGTTGTGTGTTAACATTGCCTCCTGTTGTTGTGCAGTGAATGAAGCCTGCATAGAAAAAAAGTGGCAATCTTGCCACTGATCTTTTCTTTTAAAGCTTTTTCTGCAGTGCTCTGTACTAGATTTGGCTCTTTCTGATTGTATTCTTGGTCTACACTTTTGCAGTTGTTCAAAGCTGACTTTAAGAACAGATTTTTTCAACTGATTTCCATAGCAGCTTTGATCCCCTCAATATTCTCTTCAAAATGCTTCCTACATGCTAAGCTTATGTCTTTTATATAGCATCTCAGCTGTACCAATGTAGTTTATATTCTTCACTATAAAGGAGAAAACTTTATTTCCGTAAGCAGGAAGAATCACCTTCCAATTAGAGTCACAGCTAAAACTATATCCTGACATGCACCCTTTTTTGTATGTGTGTGTTTAAAGAGAGTATGCACTTGAGTGGGGCTTGGGGGAGGGGAGCAAAGGGAGAGGGAAAGAAAGAATCTTAAGTAGGTTTCACACACAGCATGGAGCTTGATGCAGGGCTCAATCTCTTGACCCTGAGATCATGACCTGAGTTGAAATCAAGAGGCAGATGTTTAACCAACTGAGCCACCAAGCACCAACCTCCCCGCCGACAACAACGTCTTAATACTACAGATGAATATTAGTGTTATTCTCTGTTAATGTCAGTCAGTATTATTTTGCAACACACACTATTTTGCAACACATGGCATGCTACAATTATATGGCAATACTGTCATGAATTAGATCTAGTCTCTTTCCTCAAGGTGCTTACAGTTTCATAAGAGGACAGGATCATAGCAAATTAAAATTCAGCTTAAGTTTATTGAGGGGAGTGTGATTTCACTGGGTTTGAGAGAGCAAAACTACTATTCTTCACATTCCCAGTCTCTAGCACATACTTTATTATTTGATGATTAAACAAATATTCTATCATATAGATAAAAAGGTTGAAATTCTATCATATCTATCATATAGATAAAGGTTGAAATTAAGAAAAATTCCAAAGAAATAATATTCAACCTCAGCTTTAAAAGATATGATACTGGTAGGCAGAGATGATACAAGAACATTCCTGGCATAGATAATCGAAAAACAGTATAAACAGAGTCATATATGCAAATTCTGTCTGCCTCTGCTTTCTTCCCCTAGATATGGTGTCTTGCTCCCCACTTCATTCAGGTGTCAAATGTCACTCTACTAGAGAGAGGCTCCTTCCTTGATGACTGTTTTGGGAGTAGCTCTCTACCATGCTTTTCCTTGCCTCTTTTAAAATTTTACTTATTACTAACTTATGTATGTATAACTGACTTATGTACTTATTACTAATTTATGTATGTGACTTATGTATGTATTTTATCTATTTTTAAGTGTAATGCCTGCCCTGTTTCAAATATAATCTCTATGAGAGAAAATAACTATCTAGTTTGTCCACTGTTGTCTAAGAAAAGAATAATGATTAATATAGAGAAAATGGGTGTGTGTGTGTGTGTGTGTTTTAAGGCAGTGAGGCAGGGAGGAAGGAAGGAATATTGATTGGGAGTCATGACTATGAAGGACAGCTTTAATTAAGCAGCTTTGTCTCCCCTGCTTCCTATCGATGGCAAATAAACTCAGCACTTGGTCACCATATCCTCCACCCAAGAGATTCCCATGGTTACCACCATCACTCCTCCACAGAAGCTCAAAAAGAACAGGTGCTTCACTTGTGAAGGGATTGGCAACTTATCAAATTAGCAAATTCAGTCATTTCCAAGTGTACTTTTGTACTAGCAGAGGGATGATCTTTGCAATAGAAATAAAAGCTTGCATGATTCTGGTTGTATCTGAATGAATACTGCCATGTGAAATTGTTTTTGGTGCTACCTATAAAAGCTATTTTGCAGTTTCATGACCTGTATCTATAATCAGCAGCTCTGATAAGATTTGCCTTCCTCATTTGTCTCCATTTCAATGTTCACATCTTTATTATTCTTCTTAGGTATGACTTCTTGCAAAGCACATTCTACACTTCATTTCACCTATAATTTCCCAAGCACAGGTAACTATTTCATTGCCTCAAACAAAAGCACTCTGAACCTGGTCATATACTGCTTTGTTTAATACTTGTAAAATTGTGTCTATTTTCTCTGTGGATTATTTATCAGTATTTTTCTTAAGACTCCATTTTCAACATGTCTGCTTTACCTTGAACCAGTTTTTTATTTTTAAAAGATTTTATTTATTTATTTGACAGAGATCACAAGTAGGCAGGGAGGCAGCAGAGAGAGAGAGAGAGAAGCAGGTTCCCCACTGAGCAGGGAGCCTGATGCGGGGTTCAATCCCAGGACCCTGGAATCATGACCTGAGCCGAAGGCAGAGGCTTAACCCACTGAGCCACCCAGGGGCCCTTTGAACCAGTTTTTGATGAAGGATTTTATATGCTGAAGTTCATTCTTAAAGTTTAGCAAAGTTCTTTAGCTCTCAAAATGGACTATAAATGACTAGCCCTTAAACCTATCCTCTCCAACACACAACTTGTTTTCTTAGCAAATTTAAACTGGCTTAGAAACAGCATAGCAGCAGTGAGTTAAACTAACTTCAATATATTGCAGTTCTATGAACTGATATTCCTAGTCAGCATACCTTACCTCATACTGTCCAGCAGCAGGGCTACTGGACAGCTTTCATATAGCCATTTTCCTCCAAAATTCTTATTCTGACCTGGAGGTAAAATCTAGCAGTCAAATCTCACAACATTGGCCAGTTCAAAACAAATTTATTATGTGAGCAGAATTCTTAGACAAAATGTTCTACAGATAATTATATTATAAAAAAGTAAAGGCAGCAAAAAAATTTTTTGCAGGAATTTTAATTGGGATTTCAGTGAAACTACAGTTCAAAGAAATTAACATATATATAATATTTATATAAATTAACATATGTGTGTGCATGTGTATACACATATACATATACTATATAAATTTATATAAAGCTCCGTGTGTGTGTGTGTATATATATATAAGGAATAAGGCTTTTCAGTCTATTTATTTAGTTGTTTTAAAATATTTTTCAATAAAGGTTTTAAAAGTGCCAAAATCATATAGTTTAGGAGTATGGCAAGATCTGAGGGCTAGTAAACAAAAATCTCAGAAACAAACCTCTCATTGGAGTTTTTTGAGGAATCAATTATTTGTACCTATGCATCTAATTAGGCTAAGTGGAAATGTTTTTGTCTTCCTGAAGTGCTCAATGGAATATGAGCCAGAGGCTCATAGTTTTCAGGCTGTAGTAACTGAAGACAGCCCTGAGAAGTTAAGAGATTTGTCAAAATCAGACATTTAGCCAGAGGCAGTGTTAGAAATTAGAACTCTTGTAATTTCATTAAGCAATTCCAGCATCCAAGTCAGTCATGCTTAATAAATATGTATACACTTAACTATCGAACAATGATGGAGGTTAGGGGCAGTGACCCCCTCCCCATCTGCATATAATTTTTGAGTTCTGAAAAAGTTACCTACTAATAGCTGCTGTTGACCAAGTAGCCTTACCAATAACAGAGACAATCGATTAACACACATTTTATATGTTATATGTATATATTATATTCTTATAATAAAATAAGCTAGAGAGAATAAAATGTTAGAAAAATTGTAAGGAAGAGAAAATATTTTTCATAGTACTGTACTGTATTTATTGGAAAAAATCTGCATACATGGACCTACATGGTTCAACCCATGTTCAAGAGTCAACTGTGTATATCAATGGCTGGATTAATGAGTCTAAATTTATTTCACAAATCAGTTTATTTTTAGGGTAGAGTTTTGCAGATGTGACATCCATAATATGTAAAAAAATTCTACCTTGGGCCATGAAGTTTATCCCCAAAATATGACCTAGATCTAGTGGCTTAAAAATAAGTCTAGACCACACTAGTGACATCTTGAGGTCTAAGGCCCTTAAATCTATCAATTGTTCTGAGCTTCTTGGTTAAGAAGAAAACTTTTTATACAATTGTGTATAGGAATGCCCACCTCAATGATTTTAACCAACTACAATCCAGTTTATTAACTGCTTGTCCAAACAGAATTTTCCCAATTATTCTTTAAAATCCCATGCAGTAAAACAGATTCAGCATTAGGACAGCCAGAAAACACTGTTATACCTTTGCAATGTACTTTTATACTTCTTTGAGATACAAAGAAAATAGAAACAATGAGGACTTGATTCCCTAGCCATGTGAAGAGAAGCGTCATTAATTTCCCATCCTTACCCTGTATTCACATCAGTGAGCTGAGCTCTTTGCTGCAACCCTCTGCCCAGAAGCTCTAAGGCACATCAGTTTTGATTATATGATGTCATGGTTTAAAAATAGGAGTTTGTAGGAGGCAAGGAAACCAGAAACTGTAGACGTACTGAGGGTTATAAAAATAACACAAGATGTGGAGTTAAAAGTTTTTGGTTCAAATCACATCTCTTATTTGCTGAAAGATCATGGACCAGATACTTTATTTCTTTGACACAGAATTTGTCCAATGGTGATACATTTCTGTAAAAACTAAATTAGAACTTTCTGTATATTTCAAGCATACTAAGGTTCAATACAGTAGCTACCAGACATTTGTGGCTATTGAGCACTTGAGATGTGACTAGTCTGAATTATTATATGCTGGAAATATCAAATACTTCTCAACTATTTGAAGACTTGGTGACAAAAAGAAATCTCCTTAATTTTATATTAATTCATGTTGAAATGATATTTAGATATAGAGGGCTAAATAAGATGTACTATTAAACTTTTCTTTTACTAGTATCATTACTAGAAAGTTAAAAAAGAAAGTTAAAAATTAACTATTTCCACATATAGCAACTGCCCTATATGTTTGCCATTTTTACCCTACTAAAGCTACTTTGAGAAGAGCAACTCTGTTTTACTTACTATACTAATACCTAGTGAAAATCCTGACACAAATATATGTAAAACTTACTCTGAGTAAAATTACTGACTTTAATCAGGAGTTTTTAATGCAGTTTCCTAAAGAAGTATCAATGAGGCTGTAAGTAGGCTAATTTAAGCCAACCTTCCTTTATTTTCTCTCCCATTTGTTAGAGTTCCAAACATTTATTTTGTTCTCATTGCCTTACATAACCCATGGATCAAAAGAGAAATTACAAACAAAATGAGAACCTATACTGAACTAAATGCCAGTTAAAACATAACCTATTCAACTTTGAAGAATGTATTTTAATTAATGCCTAGAAGAATACTTGTAACATTACATGGAAAATAAACTCTTAAAATTAATCTAAAAATTATCTGAAACTTAAAATGCTTTAAAAAAATCAAACTCTTAAATTAGTAGAAGGCGTTAATAATTTTTAAATGAACTGATATTAGTAAAATAAAAGAAAAAAGGAAAATGAGTTTGAAATTTGATATATTATTTGAAGTAATATTTTTTGAAATATCAGGAAAATTGAAAAACACCCAGATGTCAGAAAAAGACATCCTACACACCCTACCATGTTATAAGCATAGTAAGAGATCATTAGGAACAAATTACTATGAATAAATTCAACAGTATAAGTAAAATGGAAAAGGTCCAAACTGTCAACACTTAGAAATTATTCAGTTTTTTATCTATTAAGTTAAATTTTTAGTTTAACACCTTGAACAAAGAGAAGTCCAGACCTATGTGAAGCCAATGTTTAATGCTACAAAATAAAGAAGAAATATTTATCTTGTGCATGCTCACCAAAAACTAGGAGAAGAGGAACTATTTCCCAACTAATTTTATGAAGCTAATGTTACCATATAACAAAATCCAACAGACATAATTTATTTATTTATTTTTTTAAAGATTTTATTTATTCATTCGACAGAGAGAGATCACAAGTAGGCAGAGAGGCAGGCAGAGAGAGAGGAGGAAGCAGGCTCTCTGCCAAGCAGAGAGCCCAATGCCGGACTCGATCCCAGGACCCTAAGATCATGACCTGAGCCGAAGGCAGAGGCTTAACCCACTGAGCCACCCAGGCGCCCACCAACAGACATAATTAAAAAATATATATATGTGAAGTGATGGATGTGTTAATTGCCTGGGGCGATTCTCTTACCATGTATATCAATTAATCATGTGTATATTCTAAATATCTTACAATGTTATATCAATTATACTTTAATAAAGCTGGAAAAACAAGCTTTAAAGCACAGTTCAGTATCCTTTATGAACATAAAAATAAAATTCTTAGCAAATTTTTAGCAAATTGATTCTAGTGATATATGAAAAAAATAAGCCATGACCAAGTGTGCAGCTCAAAGATTTTTGACAAATGAGCAATTCCAGGAATTCAAGGTTAGTTTAACAGTACAACTAGTATAATTCAAAGCATCAATACACTTTTAAAAACCTTAAAATTATTGCAACGTATGCAGAAAATATTTTACCAAAATAAAACAGCTTAGTGATGATAAACATCAAACACGAAACAATTTGTGACAAACTAGATACCATTATGCTTAATGTTGAAACACTAAATGTTTTCATCCAAGATCAAGGGAAAGCCAAGTCTAGCTACTCTCAGTACTTCTACTCAATATTGTTTTGGAAGCCCTAGCCAGTGAAATAATACAAGAGAAAATACACATTGCTTGTAGGTAGAAAGAAGCAGAAAAATGATTTTTATTCCTAGATGACCCAATTCCAAAGAATGCAAAAGAAGAAACAAAGTCAAAATAAAAACAATTCAGGAAAAATGTGTAAGTGATTTGAACAGAAACTTAAGATGTTACATAAATTGCTTTTAAAAACACACACAAAAAATGTTTGGCATTATTAGTCATCAGGAAGAGGCACAGTGTTACACTGAAAGCCACAGTGTTATACTAGTAGGCATCCATTAGCTTGGTTAAAATAAGAAAGACTGATTATATCAACAGCTGAATATGCGTAGTAACTGAAAATCTTATATATTTCTAATAGGAGTTTAGGTGGTACAACCACTTGGGGAAACAGTTTTTGCAATTTCTCAATAGCCTAAAGAGACACTTACCTTATGACTCATCAATCCTACTCCCAGGCATTTACTAAAGAGAAATAAAAGGCATATATGCACATAAGAACATGTACATGTTACTCATAAAATTCTGATTCAGACTATTCAAAAAGTGGAAACAACCAAATGTCCACTAATACAGGGGTAAATAATTTTTGGTGATATTTAAACAATGGGATAAATAATAGGAATGAAGTAGTAGGAGTAAATAGAAATGCAAAACTCATACATGTAGCCACAAGGATCAATCTCAAAAAAACATGATGCTAAACACTAGACATCAGATACAAAACAGCATATACAACAAAAATTCATTTATGAGGAATTCCAGAAAAGGTAAAACAGATTCATAATGTCAAAGCAGATTAGTTTTTACCCTGGGTTCAGGGTGTGGGTGAAGAGGAGTGGGGTTAAAGTAGGGTTTGATAGTAAGAATTATGTGTAAAATTTAGCGAATATCTTCTATATTTCAAATATAGAGATAATTGGCCAAAACTCAGAACTGTATGTACACTTTGAGTATATTTTCTTATTTGTAAACCATACTTCAATACATTTTATGTTTATTTTGAGATACTGTTTATCTGCCAGAGAGAGAGAAACCACAAGCAGGGGGAGGGGCAGGCAGAGGGAGAAGAAGGCTCCTTGCTCAGCGAGAAGCCTGATGTGGGATTTGATCCCAGGACCCTGGGATCATAACCTGAACTGAAGGCAGATACTTAACCTACTGTGTCACCCAGGTGTCCCATTTAATTTTAATACAGAATGAAATCTTACCATGGATGGAGCTGAAGTATATTATGCTAAGTGAAATAAATCAAAGAAAGACAAATACTATATGATTTCACTCGTATGTGGAATTTAAAGAACAAAACAGATGAACATAGAAGGGGGAAAAAAGGAAGGAAGCAAACCAGAAGAGACTCAACTATAGAGAACAAACAGGGTTGCTAAAGGGGAGCTGGGTGGGGGATGGGCTAAATGGGTGATGGGTATTAAGCAGGGCACCTGTGATGAGCTCTGGGTATAATATGTAAGTGATGAATCACTAAATTCTAAAACCAGTTTTAAACTATATAAACTAGAATTTAAGTAAAAATGTGAAACAAAATAAACTAAATAAATATTGGATATAGATTGGTTGCTGGCCAGAGGGGATACACAGGAAAAAAGGTAAACCTGTGAGCAGAGGCACCTAGGGAGGAAAGAATATGGTGAATGGTATGGAGCAGTGCTGAGTGTCAGGACTAGAATTAAAAATAAAAGAACAGAAACTGTAGCTGCATAAATTGGAACATTAGAGTCAGAACATGCAAGGTCATGAATATCAGAATAAACATCACAAATATTTGTGAACAAATCATGGGGTTTCAGTTTATTCCCTTTGCCCTTCCCTTCCCTTTTTAGCTGTTGGAGTGACATTCTCAGACAAGTACACAGATAGGTCTCCAACAAATCATGAGAGGAAGAATGCCATGATTCCTCTTTAAATGGTTAGGATCTCTTTGGCTTCTTGGTATACATGAGCTTCCTTCCCATCAAGTCACAATACTCATTTGTTTATATCCAATTTCCTCACAATTACTATCAGCAGAGCTCTTAAATATGTGTTCACACAACCAAATGGAAGCATGATGGTAGATTTTAGGCATTTCTGGAAAAAAAATGCATTGAGTATAAATAAAATATTTTTCTCAAATATATTTTTAGTCATTGCCTATTTAGTCATTTCCAAAATAACTGTCTTGATACTTAGATGGAAACAGGAAGACTCTGTCAACTATTTTCCCCATCTCTTGAGGTTATCTTATATTTGATGAATCATAAAAATTGGTCATATATCCCAAAATATTGCAAAGGCTAAAACATGAAGATATTTTATATCTGTTGAGCTCAATATTAGGCAAGACAATGTTGTTCTCTCCAGATGGTTAATTTTCATGGCTTCCTTAACACTTGACTTTTCCACAAGCATTTGCTTATTGTAAGGACTGTTAAAAGAAATATGTTACTCAAATTGTGAGAGAAAAAAATACCCTGCAAAAATCTGGCTGGCTGCAAGATTTTGGGTCTCCCTATTCATGTTTCTAATATGAAGGAGAAAGAGGTTTAAAGGATTTGGAGCTTTGAAAAGGCCATAGCTGCTTCTGCAGCCCCAAGTGAATGAGTCGTCCTCCTGGATTAATGAACTGTTGAGGTTTTAGATAGGGATGTTTAAATATGAAGTCTTAATAGAAAGGTAGAAATTCAGGTAGAGTTCTTAATACTACTGTTATATCATAGTTTGTTGTAAAACACTTCTCAAAAGTTTTATAAGAAAACATTTAAGTGACATGAAATCATAGCAATATGTTAACATATGTGATATACAAATATTTACTGTATCAGTATTTAACTATTATTTCTTTTAATTTCCCATCAAGCAGAGATTCATAATCCTTGCCTTCAGTCTAAAAACTGCTAATCTTTTCTATTCGTGTTTGGCATTCCTGATAATTATTTCAGTGCATTCTCAAAATCTCATGTACCCTTATAGAAGTGTAGAATTAGACTTTATAAAAAAGCTCAGAAGCACTGTCTGGGCAAAAGATGAAGAGCTATCTGGGCTTGGTCATTTCCATTCCCTCACTCTGAAGTCTTGCTTGTACATTACACTGAATATGCCCCATCATTCCATAGCTATCATCTAGGCAACTGAAGGGAAAAAAAATCCAAGAAGGAACAGAATAAAATACCAGACATTAGGAAATTACAGAGATTCATGAATAAAAGGCATTTGGGAAGGGGGAGATTCTCAACTGCAATTCTGTCATTATTCAGACTGAAGTCAGAGAGGTAGAAACTGAGTGTGAATTCTACTTCTCCAACTCAGTGTTGCTTAGAAGAGTCTCAATCTCCCTCGCTCCTTTTTTTTTTTCAATTTTAATTCCAGTGTAGTTAACATACAGTATTACATTAATTTTGGATGTACAATATAGTGATTCAACAATTCCATGTATTACTCAGTGCTCATAAAGGTAGGTATACTCTTAATACCCTTCACCTATTTCACCCATTCCCCAACCCACCTACCTTCTGGTAGCCATCTGTTTGTTCTCTATAGTTACAAGTCTTCTTTTTTTTTTTTGGTTCATTTGTTTCTAAAATTACACACACAAGTGAAATCATGTGGTTTTTGTCTTTCTCTGACTGGCTTGTTTTGCTTAGCATCATGCTGTCCAGATCTATCCATGTTGTTACAAATGGCAAGATCCCATTCTTTTTTATGGTTGAATAATATTCCACTGGGTGTGTATATTCATGGATAGCTAGGAAGATAGATACATGCATGCACCCACCACCACCATCACCACATAATTCTTTATCCATTCATCTACAATAAATACTGGAGCTACTTCCACAATTTGGCTATTGTACATGATACTGCAATAAACAGGGGTGTATATATCCTTCTGGAATACTGTTTTCATACTCTTTGGGTAAATACTCACTTGTTCAATTACCAGATCATAGCAATCATACCTGAGCCACACAGGTACTTTGAGTTTCTGGTTTTAGCCAATCTGACAGAGGTAAGGTGATATCTCATTGTGATTTTGATTTGCATTTCCCTGATGATGATTAATGTTGAGCATCTTTTCATGTGTCTTTTGGCAATCTGTATGTCTTCTTTAGTTAAATGTTCATGTTTTCTGCCCATTTTTAAATTGGATTATTTGTTTTTTGACTATTTGGGTGTTGAGTTTCATAAATTCCTTATATTTTTTGGATACTAACTTCTTACCAGAGATATCATTTGAAAATATATTCTCTCCCATTTAGTAGGTTATCTTAAAGATTTCCTTTAATGCCCAGAATCCTTTTATTTTGATATAGCCCAAATGTTTATTTTTGCTTTCATTTCCCTTGCCTCAGGAGATGTGCCTATAAAATGTTGCCATGGCCAATATCAGAGAAAGTAATGCCTCTGCTCTTTTCTAGGATTTCTATGGTTTCAGATTTCACATTTAGGTCCTTAACCCATTTACAATTTATTTTTGTGTATGGTGTGAGGAAGTGTTTCATACTGTGGCATGTAGCTATCCAGTTTTCCCAACACCATTTGTTGAAGGGATTGTCTTTTCCCCACTACTTATGTTTGCCTCTTTGTGGAAGATTAATTGACTATATAGTTTTGGGTTTATTTCTGGGTGTTATCTTCTCTTTTATTGATCTATGTGTCTTTTTGTGACACTAACATACTGTTTTGATTACATCTTTCTGTTATTTCTTCTAAGTTGTCCAATTTGTTGGCATATAATTTTTCATAATAATCTCTTACATTCCTTTGTATTTCTGTGGTGCTGGTTATTTTTCCTTTTTCCTTTTTTGACTATATAAGTAATCTCTCTCTCTCTCCCTCCCTCCCTTTAGCTGAATCTCTATCTCTTTTTATTTTGAGTCTGTCTAGTTTTTTTTTTTTTTTTTTTGCTCTTTTTTGTTTTTTAAGTTATTTTTATTAACATATAATGTATTATTTGCCCCAGGGGTACAGGTCTGTGAATCATCAGGCTTACACAATTCACAGTACTCACCATAGCACACATACTCCTCAAGGTCCATAACCCAGCCACCCTATCCCTCCCCCCGCCCCACCACCCAGAAATCCTCAGTTTGTTTTGTGAGATTAAGAGTCTCTTATGATTTGTCTCCTTCCCGATCCCATCCTGTCTCATTTTTTTTCCTTCCCTAGTCCCCACAACCCACCACCCTGCTTCTCAAATTCCTCTTATCTGAGAGATCATATGATAATTATCTTTCCCTGATTGACTTATTTTGCTCAGCATAATACACTGTATTCCATTCACATCATTGTGATGGCAAGATTTCATTTCTTTTGATGGCTGCATAGTATTCCATTTGTGGGTGAGTGTGTGTATATAGATAGATAGACAGATATAGATATATCTCACATTTTCTTTATCCATTCATCTGTTGATGGACATCTAGGTTCTTTCCAGAGTTTGGCTATTGTGGACATTGCTGCTATAAACATTTGGGTGCACATGCACCTTGGGATCACTACATTTGTATTTTTAAGGTAAATACTCAGTAGTGTGATTGCAGGGTCATAAGGTAGCTCTATTTTCAACTGTTTTGAGGAACCTCTATGCTGTTTTCCAGAGTGGCTGCACCAGCTTGCATTCCCACCAACAGTTTACCGTTTCTCCACATCCTCGTCAACATGTGTCATTTCCTGACTTGTTAATTTTAGCCATTCTGACTGGTGTAAGGTGGTATCTCATTGTGATTTACTTGTATTTCCCTGATGCCGAGTGACATGGAGCACTTTTTCATGTGTCTTTTGGATGTCTTCTTTGCCAAAATGTTTGTTCATGTCTTCTTCCCATTTCTTGATTAGATTATTTGTTCTTTGGGTATTGAGTTTGATAAGTTCTTTATAGATTTTGGATACTAGCCCTTTGTTTGATATGTCATTTGCGAATTTCTTCTCCCATTCTGTCAGTTGTCTTTCAGTTTTGTTGATTGTTTCCTTTGCAGTGCAAAAGTTTTTGATCTTCATCAAGTCCCAAGAGTTCATTTTTGCTCTTGCTTCCCCTGCCTTTGGCAGTGCTTTTAGGAAGAAGTTGCTGCCTATGTTCTCCTCAAAGATTTTGATGGATTCTTTTCTCACATTGAGGTCTTTCATCCATTTTGAGTCTATTTTTGTATGTGGTGTAAGGAAATGGTCCAGTTTCATTCTTCATGTGGCTGTCCAAGTTTCCCAACACCATTTGTTGAAGAGACTGTCTTTTTTCCATTGGACATTCTTTCCTGCTTTGCCGAAGATTAGTTGACCATAGAGCTGAGGGTCTATTTCTGGGCTCTCTCTTCTGTTGCATTGATCTATGTGTCTGTTTTTGTGTCAATACCATATCTTGATGATTACAGCTTTGTAATGTAGCTTGAAGTCTGGAATTGTGATGCCACCAATTTTGGTTTTCTTTTTCAACATTCCTCTGGCTATTCAGGGACTTTTCTGGTTCCATTTTAATTTTTCAAATTAAATTTGCATACTGGTCCCTTATCATAACTGAATAACATTTGTTATAGAATACTGTAAAGAAAAACACCAGACTGATAACTGAGAAAGCATTTGTTCTGACCTAAAAAAAGACAAAACAAAACAACCCTATAGTGCATTGTTACTATTTTTATTTAATCAACCACCTTTTATAACATCTAATTATAGGAAGCATTATATTTCAAGTATATTCATGTCTTTTTATTTCTCCACCTCATTTGGGTTTGTGTGTGTGTATGTGTGTGTATTCAGATTTCTGTCTGGTGTCCTAATGCTCCTTCCTGGAGAACTTTCTTCAATATATAATTCATGTAACTGGACAATTGTCTCAGAAGTTGTTAGTCTGAAATTATATTAATTTCTTCACACTTTTTAAAAAAATATTTATTTATTTATTTGACAGAAATCACAAGCAGGCAGAGAGGCAGGCAGAGAAGGGGGGGAGGCAGGCTCTCTGCTGAGCAGAGAGCCCGATACGGGGCTCGATCCCAGGACCCTGGGGTCACGACCTGAGCTGAAGGCCGAGGCTTTAACCCACTGAGCCACCCAGGCGCCCCTTTCTTCTCACTTTTGAAAGATATTTTCTCTTGGTATATAATTCTGGATTGACTCATTTTTTATTTGTTTTTTTTTTTGAAGATGTCATGCCATTGTCTTCGGCTGGCATTATGTCTCATGAAACTTGTTTATATTCTTACCTTTGTTTTTGGTTTATGGATTCAAGATTTAATCTTCTGTTTTCAGCATTTTAACTGTTACATGCCTAGGTATGACTGCTTTTATGTTTATCCTTTCTGAATTTTATTATTGAGCCTCTTTTATTTTTGACTTAATATCTTTCATTGATTTTGAAAACTGTTGGGCTCTTAGCTCTTAAAATCTTTTTTTTTTTTTAAGATTTTATTTATTTATTTGACAGAGATCACAAGTAGGCAGAGAGGCAGGCAGAGAGAGAGAGGAGGAAGCAGGCTCCCTGCTGAGCAGAGAGCCCAATGCAGGGCTCGATCCTAGAACCCTGGGATCATGACCTGATGTGAAGGCAGAGGCCTCAACCCACTGAACCATCCATGTGCCCCTTAAAAATCTTATTCTTAAAATCAAATTCCATCTGATCTTCTCTAATATCGATAATATCCCACTGGTTTTGAATACTCTATCTAGTTGTCTTTTTTCTTTGTGCCTTTCAATTTGGATAATTAAACTGTCTTCAAGGTCACTGAAACATGTTAATTTTTACTTATAAACCTGTAAGTTGAATATTTCACTTTAATAACCTTTTTATAAGTTCCTTGTGTTTTCGTAAGGTTCTTATTTCTCTGGTGTTTAGGCATGTTGCCCTTTGTTTTTTTCTACTGTACCTTTAATATATTAATCACAGGTTCTTAAAACTTACTGATGTTTTGGGGGGTGTCTGGATGGCTCAGTCAATTAAGCCACCAACTCTTGATTTTGGCTCAGGTCATTTTTTGAGGGTCCTGAGATTGAGCAACACATTAGGCTCCACATTGAGAGTGGAGCCTGCTTAAGGTTCTTTCTCTCTCTCCCCACCCCCCCCCCCCCCTTCCCCCTTCTCTATTGCTAACTAATTAACTAAACATTGGACAATTTCTGGGTATGGCTTTATGGATTTGTTTATCTCTTCATAATGGGTCCTTTTTTCCCTCCCTCGTATTTTATGCCTCAAATTTTTGAATAAAATCTAGAAATTGTAATTAAAAGTAGAGGCTGATTTAAATAATTTTCACACAGAAAAACAGGGCCACCTCTTCTTCTTTAGGCTATTTGTATGGAGGGTTGAATTAATTTAGTCACTGGTTGGTCTGGATTTAGGTTTTCTTTTGTTATAGTTTCCTTTAGAATAATGAACTTCAAATTTCTCCAACAGTTTCTACTTTGTGATTAGTTTGAGTTTTGTGATATAGGAATGTTTTGCCTTTCTGTTCCTGCTTACAACTCAGCTTTCAATGGACTCAGCATATTTGATCCAAAGAGAGTCTTAATAACTCCCCTTTTCTTCTACTGAAGTACAGTTAACCTACAGCATTATATGAGTTGAAGGTGTATAACCTAATGATTCAATAATTCTACGTATTATTTAAAGCTTACCATGATAAGTGTAGTTACCATCTGTCACCAAACATTATTAGTCTTACTGACTTATTTCCTATACTTTATTTTTCATCTCTGTGACATTTAATTTATAACAGGAAGTTTGTACCTCTTAATCCCTTTAATCTGTTTCATCCATCTTCCCAACCACCACTACTCTAGCAACCCCCAGTTTCTTCTCTGTATTTAATCCTAGGTATTTTATTCTTTTTGGTGCAATTATAAATGGAATTGCTTTCTTAATTTCTCTTTCTGCTGCTTCATTATTAATGCATGGAAATTGAACAGATTTCTGTGCATTAAATTTGTATCCTGCAACTTTAGTGAATTCATTTATCAATTCTAATAGTTTTTTGGTAGAATCTTTAGGAATTTCCATATATAGTACTATGTCATCTGCAAATAGTCATAGTTTTATTCTTCCCTACCAATCTGAATGTCTTTTAGTTCTTTTCTTTGGCTAGTTGGTATAGGTAGAACTTCCAGCATTATGTTGAGTAGAAGTATTGAGTAAAACATCTTTGTTGTGTTCCTGATCTTAGAGGAAAATTTCTCAATTTTTTTTTTTTTTTACCATTGAGTATGTTAGCTGTGGGTTTTTCATATATGGCTCTTACTATGTTGAAGTATGTTCCTTCTAAACCTACTTTGTTGAGCATTTCTAATATGATGAATGTTGTGTTTTGTTAAATGCTTTTTCTAGGGGTGCCTGGGTGGCTCAGTGGGTTAAAGCCTCTGCCTTCGGCTCAGATCATGATCCCAGGGTCCTGGGATGGAGCCCTGCATCAGGCTCTCTGCTCGGCGGGGAGCCTGCTTCCTTCTCTCTCTGCCTGCCTCTCTGACTACTTGTGATCTCTCTCTCTGTCAAATAAATAAATAAAATCTTTTAAAAAAATGCTTTTTCTATATCTATTGAGATGATTATACTGTTTTTATTCTTTCTCTTGTTGAGGTAATCACATTGATTGGTTTACAAATATTGAAACATCCATATATACCTGAAATGTGTTCATTTTCTTGATCTTAGCAAATGATTTTGTTAACGTGTTTAATTTAATTTGCTAATATTTTGTTGAGGATTTTTGCATCTCTGTTCATCAGAAACACTGGCCTATAGTTTTGTTTATTTTTGTAATGTCTTTGGTTTTGAACTCAGGGTAATGCCTTATAGAATGAGTTGGAGTATTTTTCTTCCTCTTCTATTTCTATTGGAATAGTTTGAAAATAGTATATATTAACTCTTCTTTATATGTTTGTTAGAATTTATCTGTGAAGCCATCTAGGCTGGACTTTTCTTTGTTAGATGATGATGCCAATGATAATGATTACTGATTCAATTTCATTGCAAGTAATCAGTTGGTTCAAATTTCCTATTTTTTCCTAACTGACTTTTGAAAGGTTATATGTTTCTAAGGATTTATCTATTTCTTCTAGGTTTTCCAACTGGTTGGCATATTATTTTTCACAATATAATCATTTTATATTTCTCATCTTCCACTTCTTATTTTATTTGAGCCTTCTTTTTCTCTGGATGAATCTGGCTAAAGTTTTATCAATTTAATTTATATTTTTAAAGAATCCTTTAACATTTCTTGTAAGGATGGTTTAATGTTGATGAACTTTTTAAACTTTGGTTTGTCTGGGAAACTCTCTCTCCTTCTATTCTGAATGATAGCCTTCCTAGGTAGAGTATCATTGGTTGCAGGCTTTTTTGTTTTCTTGTTTTCTTTAGATATATCATGCCACTCTCTTCTGGCCTATAAATTCCCTGCTGAAAAATCAGCTCATAGCCTTATAGAGATTTCTTCCTTGTAATTTTTTTTTTTTTCTGTACTGCTTTTAACACTATGTCCATCACTGCTTTTTGTCATTTTAATTGGTGTCTTGGTATGACCTTCCATGGGTTAATCTTGTTTGGGGCTCTCTGTGAGGCCTAAATCTATATGTCTATTTCATTCCCCAAATTAGGAAATTTTCAGCTATTAGTATTTCAAATAAGTTTTCTGCCCTCTTCTCTCACTTTTCTTTTTTAAGGATTTCTGTAATGCAAATGTTATGATTGATGATATCACTGAGTTATCTTAACCTCTTCTTATTTTTTCTTTTCTCTGTTCGGCTTAGTTGCTTACCATTACCCTGTCTTCCAGGTTACTGATGTTCTGCATTCTCTAATCTGCTACTGATTTCCTCAAGTGTATTTTTTATTTCACTTATTGAGTTCCATTCTGCATCCTTTTTTTTTATATTTTCTATCAGTTTGTTGAAGGTCTCAGTGAGATCATCTACTCTTTTCTCAAGTTCAGTGAGTATCTTCATGAACACTACTTTGAATTTCTTATCTAGCATATTGTTGATTTCTGTTTCATTTAGGTCTTTTGCTGCAATTTTGTCTTGGTTTTTTATTTGGGAAATACTCCTCTGTCTGATCACTTTTTCTAATTCTCTGTATGTTTCTGTGTATTAAAAGTCACCTGCAGCTCCTGGTCTAAAGTTAGTAGCCTTATGAAGAAAAGGTTCTCTGGTGCCCTGTAGTCCAGTGCTTTCTGGTCACCAGAACCAGGTACTCCCAAGAGTCTCCTGTGTGGGCTACCTACTCTAGTGACTAAATTGCATTTGTTTTCAGTCCAGTAGGCTGCAGTTTACCTATTGTGGTTGCACTGGGCAGAGTTTGGTTCTTGCACTATTAAGGGGCCTGAGGCTTCCAGGAGCTTGTAGGTAGGCAGTATGAGCAGTCTACTGGCTGTGGGCACTGAGTCTGTCTTCTATAGGAGTATCTGCTTCTGGCTGTGTACTTCCCTCTAAATCTCTCTCAGATACTTTAATCAGTGAATAGGGTTGATAATCAGACCAAGTATCTGCATTCAGCCCTGCATTCGGGGCTGCAGGCTGACTGAATGGCAGAATACTCTCCCTGAATGGCCAGCTAGGAAACCAGGCTGCTGAGACTGCTGGTGCACTGGTGGGTGTGGTTATCTTCCCCTCTTCTCCTATTAGTCTTAGCCTAGACCACTTGCAGTGTGTATCAAGGCAGGAGCTGCTTTGGAGGATACATGCTGACACAGGCAGGCTGGATAAGGTAGATCCAAAGGGGAACATGGGGACAGGGCACTCAGTACTAGCACTAGGTGGAGAGTGTTCCTGCTGGTTCACTCAAGTCTCCCACTATCTAGGCTGAGGGGAGTTAGAAAGAAATGTTGCCTGTTACTACTTTTGTTCTTGATGAACTCTTCTGAATTCCCTGCCCCTCTGAAGCAATTGATGAGATTAGTAAATAACTCTCCTTCACATAGAACTCAAGTGCCTTTCAAACTGCTGCTTCTATGCTGTGTCTCAGTTGAGTGATTATGCTGCCTCTTTAAGGGTGAAAACTCAGTTTCCTATTGCCCTCCAGCTTCCCTGGTACTAAGCCTGCTGATTTTTAAAGTACCCAGAGTTAATTTCCACTGATTTTAAAAGCTCATGAATTTAAGCCCCACTGGTTTTCAAAATCCAATTTTGGGGGTGAGTGGTCATCCCAGTGCAGTGATCCTCTGGCTTCTCCATGCTTGTGTTGACCCATTTATGATTAGTCTCAAAAGGGGTTTGTTCCCCACTAGGTATCTGCCTCTCCTATCCTTTTTAATGTGGCTTCCTCTTTATGATTAACTACTGAAGGTCTGTTCTGGTGGTCTTCAGGTTCTTTACAGTGTTAGTTGGACAAATGTGGCTGTTAGCTTGCTGTGTCCACAGGATGAGGTGTGCTCAGGGTCTTCCTGTTCTGTCATCTTTCTGACACTGTACAGAGAGTCTCCATCCTCTTGGGTCTTCTCCAGATGTAGAATACCATTGCTTAGTACTTGGCTCATGAAAATTTTCACTGAGAATCTACAATCTCCTGTACTATCTAAATGCTTCCTCACATCTTGTGCACCTGAGAGTAATGTTTGCTCAGCATTCCTTAGCTTTCCCCTTTGATGAGTTTGGGGTAAGAGTTTCCTGCTCTTTCTTCAGTGGTAGCAGAACTCTGCATTATATCATCAGAAAATCCTAGGTACAAGTTTCCTGACCTTTACACAGTGGAAAGTTGTTTGCTTATATGTATCCCCAAGTGAGAGGAAGAGGAAAGAGAAGAAAGGAGGGTTTGTTGTTACTCCCTCTACAATAACTTCCCCCCCCCTACCTCATATGAGAAAAAGATTCAGGGTACCAAATAAGTTGGTATATCACTCAACATCACCCAAGCACTAGGTGTATGTCCATGTCACTAGGCATGCCACTTCATTCTCTTTTCTGTTCCTAATTTTCCTTGTGAGGCCTTCTGAAAAACTGTCAAATAGGTGCTAACTCCTATTGTGTCTGGAACTCCCAGTGATTTTCAATTGTCAATCCGGCTCACAATTGACATTTAAGAATTTATTAAACTTTTACTTTTTTTGCTCTGCTTGCTTTTGTATATGTTACTTCTTCCTTCGTTTTAATAGAGACACCATTTATATGCCTTCTCTCTCTCCTCATGAAGTCTTTTCTTTGAAATTTAGTTCAGCTTACTGTTTTGTATTAGCAGCTTGCTAACGAGCTTTAAAAGTATTTGACTGCATAGGTTACTGATTTTACATTTAGTGGTGTGGGATTTTTTAAAACATTCTACATCCTAACTAAAAGTGGAACTTTGAACACAAGTACATTTGGAATACAGTTTTTTACTATTTATCCTAACAACAAAAATTAAAAAGTATTTAAACAAATATTGAATTCCATTTAGTATGTGTATATTCTTTCCTTCTCCCTCCCTCTTTTGCTCCCTCCAGTGGAATAATAACTCATAAATGTAGAAGAAATGATGCAGTTAGAAAAAAACATTTTCGCAGTCAACACACTAATTTATTCAGAAAATGATCCTAGATTAATGCTAAAACTAACAGTAAAAGCTTGATGAGGAACCAGATACATTCTGAAAATATCTCCCTGAGAAATGCTTTATAAATTACAAAAGCAAAAATAGAAACAGCTGGCAAACACCACCTCAACCATGTGATTAAAGTTGTTATAAACAGGATTAAGACAAGATATGTGCCTCTTGACAAGATGCCCTGAAAAGGACACACTACCTCTGGGATAATTTTGCCAAATATGAATCACCTGATTTTGTTTGTAAGTAATAGTAAACAAATCCAGTTATTGGACATCCTACCAAAATAACTGACTGCCTTTTCAAAACCTTCAAAGATGTGAAAGACCAAAAACACACAAACAAAAACCAAAACACCACACACACACAAACACACCCCCCCCCAAAAAATGAAACAAACAAAACCTGAGGAACTGTTCTGTATTAAAAAAGTCTAAAGGGGCATGGCAATAAGTGAATCATAGACCTGTACCACAATAACTTTTCTTTTTTTGCTCTATTTAGATGTTACTGGGATAGTTTGGTTTAATATCAATAAGGCCTAATATCTAGATGGCATTATCATAACAATGATTTCCTGATTTTGATCATGGCATAATGGTTATAAAATAGAATAACATTTTTTACTATGAAATATATAATAACATACTAGAGTAATGAAATGTCCTATCTGCAACTTATTCTCCAATGGTTCAGAGAAAAACATTTAATTATACATGGAAAGATAAATAAAACATAGGGAAAAATATTAACAGATTGGTAATGTAGTTGAAAATCATACACAATTTCATAGCCTTTTCTGTAAATGTGAAATAACTTTGGAAAGATGCTGATTTCTAATAGCTGAGAGTAGTAGGTCTTGTTAAGAAATTAAGCTTTCTGTTTTCTTTTGCTTTCCTTTTGTCTTCCCATTCCCTTCCCCAGCTTTCTTGATAAAATTGATACATAATATTTTGTAAGTTTAAGGTGTACAAAGTGTTGATTTAATACATTTCTATATTGTAAATTACCAGCATAGCATTAACTAAGACTTCCATCATAAAGTTAACAATTCTGTTAAAAAAAAAAAATTGTAGTGAGGACATTTAAGATCATACTTTTTTTTCCATTTAAAATTATTTCATCCATTTAAAACTTTTTAAAAAGTTTTTATGTAAATCATTTATTTAATATACACTGTATATTAGTTTCATGTGTACAATATAGTCATTCCACAGTTCATAAAACAGATGCTCCTCATAAGTGCACTCCTTAATCCCCATCACCTGTTTAAAACATTCCCCCATCTACCTCCCTCTGGTAACCATAAGTTCTCCATATTGAGTCTGTTTCTTTTCCTATCTTTTTTTCCCCTATGATCACTTATTTCCTTAAATTCCACCTATGAGTGAATTCATATGGTATGTCTTTCTCTGGCTGACTTTTTCACTTAGCATAATACTCTCTAGTTCTACCCATGTCATTACAAAAGGCAAGATGTCATTTTTTAATGGCTGAGTGATATTCCATTGTATTATATACCACATCTTCTTTACCCATTCATAATTTGATGGACACTGAGGCTCTTTCCATAATAGGGCAATTGTTGATAATGCTACTATAAACATCGGGGTGCATGTATCCCTTTAAATTAGTATTTTTGTATCCTTACTTAGTAGAGCAAATGTTGGATTATAGGGCAGTTCTCTTTTTAACTTTGTGAGGAATCTCTATACTGTATAAGAGTGTACCACTTTCTCTGCATCTTTGCCAACACCCGTTGTTGCTTACATTGTTAATTTTAGCCATTCTGACTGGTGTGAGGTAATATCCCATTGTGGTTTGGATTAGCATTTTCCTGATCATGAGTGATGTTGAAAATCTTTTCATGTGTAAGACCATATTTTCTTAGCAATGTTCAAGCATATAACAGTATTATTAACTGTAATTATTGTGCTAAACATTAGTTTCCCAGAAGCTATTCAACTTAGAGCTGGGTATTTGTATCCTTTGACCTCAGTCCCTGGCAACCATCATTCTAATTTTTTTTTCTGTAAGTTTGGCTTTTTTAAGATTCAACATGTGATACCATGCAGTATTTATTTTTTTCTCTCTGGCTTATTTCACTTTCACTTTAATATCATGTACTCAGAGTCCATCCATTTTGCCACAAGCAGCAGGACTTCCTTCTTACTCATGGCTGAAAAATATTCCATTGTGTATGTGTATACATACATGTATATATCACATCTTTTTATGTATTCATACATTGACAGAAGCAGATTTTCATATCTTGGTTATTGTAAATAATACTGCAATGAACATGGGAGTGCAGAGATTTGAAGTACAGATTTTTGTTTCCTTCGTATATATACCTGGAAGGGAAACCATTGGACCCTATGGTAGTTCTCATTTTTTTGTTTTTGTTTTTGTTTTGAGGAACTCCATCCTGTCTTCCAAAGAGGCTCTACCAATTTTCATTCACCATCAGTGCAAAAGGGTTCCCTTTTCTTCATACCCTCACCAACACTTATTATCTCTAGTCCTTTTGGTAAGTCATTCTAACAATTTGAAGTGATGCCTCATGGTGGTTTTGATTAGATTTCCCTGGTGAATAGTGATGTTGAGCATCTTTTCATGTAGCTATTGGCCACTGCATATTATCTTAAGAAAAACATTTAGTTCCTCTGCCCATTTTTTAACACGTTACTAGATTTCTTTGCTATTAAAGTGTATGAGTTCTTTATATTTTGGATATTAACCTCTTATCAAATACGTGATTTGTCAATATATTCCATTCCATGAGTTCCCTTTCTATTTTGTGGACTGTTTCTCTTGTGGTGCAAAAGCTTTTTAGTTTGATGGAGTCTCATTTATTTTGCCGTTGGTCCTTGTGCTTTTGGTGTCATATTCAGGTAATTGCTACTGAGACCAATGTCAAGGAACATTTTCCCTATATTTTCTTCTAGGAGTTTTCCAGTTTAAGGACTTAAATTTGTCTTTCATTATTTTGAATTCATTCTTGTGAGCTGGGTAAGACAGAGATCCAATTTCATTCTTTGGATGTGGTTAGCCAGTTTTCCTAACACCATTTGTTGAAGAGACCACCCTTTTCCCATCAAGGGTTCTTGGCTGCCTTGTCAAATATTAGTTGACATTATATGTGAGGGTTTATTTCTAGGCTTCTAATTTTGTTTCATTAAATTATGTAATTAATGTCAATTCTATACTATTTTGATTACTATGGCTTTGTGGTGTATTTGGGAATCAGGAAGCATGGTGTCTTTAGTGGTGGTGTTCTTTCTCAGCATAGCTTTGACTATTGGGGAGGGGTCATTTCTAGTTCCATACAAATGTAAGGATTTTTTTTTTAGTTCTGTGAAAAAAATGCCACTGATATCTTGATAAAGACTGCATTGAATCCATAGATGGATAGCTTTGTGTTGTATGAACATTTTAACAATATGAATTCTTCCAAATTATGAATAAAGGATATCTTTTTATTTGTATATTCTTCAATTTCTTTCATCAATGTCTTGTCATTTTCATTGTACAGTTCACTTTCTTGGTTACATTTATTCCTAGGTATTTTATTGATGTTTGATACTATAGTGAATGAATGATTTTTCTTTTTCAGTTGTTGCATTGTTAGTGTATACAACTGATTTCTGTGTATTAATTTTATATCCTACAACTTGGCTAAATTTATGGATTAGTTCCAACAGTTTTTTGGTGGCATATTTAGAATTTTCTTTATAGAGATCATATGATTTTAAAACAAAGACAATTTTACTCTTATTTTCCTATTTGAATACTTTTTATTTCTTACCTGATGGCTCTGTCCAGGACTTTCAGTGCTATGTTGAGTAGCAGTGGCAAGAGTACAGGCATTCTTGTTATTTTTCTGATCTTAGAGGAAAAACTTTTGATCTTTTGCCACTGAATATCATGTTGGTTGCGGGCTTATCATCTATGGTCTTTATTTTTATGAGGTATATTTTTTCTATAACCAATTTATTGAGTGTTTTATCATGAAAGGATTTTATCAAATGCTTTTTTATTGGTATGGTCATAGGATTTTTAGCTCTCTTCCATTAATGTGGTGTTACCATCTATTGATTTGTGTGTGTTGAATTATACTTGTATCCTAGGCACAAATACCACTTGGTCATGGTGAATTATATTTAATGGACTACTGAAATAGATTTGGTAATATTTTATTGAAATTTTTCATTGATATTAATCAGTGATACATCTGTAATTATCTTCCTTTGTAGGATCTTTATCTAGTATTGGTATCATGGTAATGCTAGCCATGTGAAATAAGTTTGGGAATGTCTCTTGTTCTTCCAGTTTTTAGAAAATTTTGAAAAGGGCTGGAGAGATTATTTCTCAAAAGTTGGGTAGAATCTATCAGTGAAATAATCTGTGTTGGGTGGTTTTTGATTACTGAATCAATCTTACTAGTAACTGATCTATTCGGATTTTCTATGTCTTTATGATTCAGTCTTAGTAGACTGTTTCTAGGAATATCTTTTTCTTCTAGGTTATCCACTTTATTGGTGTATATATATGTTCATAACAATCTATCTCATGATCCTCTGTATTTCAATATTATCAGTTGTAATGTCTCCTCTTTCATTCTGATTTTGAGGCCTCTTTTTTCTTATTCTAGCTAAAGTTTTGTTACTTTTGTTGACTTTTTTTTTCTCAAACACCAGGTCTTAGTTTTATCAATCCTTTTTTTTTTCTTTCCTGGACTCTATAATTTATTTCTGCTCTGAACTCTTTTTCCTTGCTTCTATTAAGTTTGGGCTTAGTTTGTTCTTTATTTTCCAGTTTACTGAGGTGTAAAGAGAGGTTGTCTATTTGAGATCTTTCTGGTTCCTTAATGTAGGGGTTTATAAACTCCCCTATTAGAACTTCTTTTGCACTATCCCATAAGTTTTGCTACACTATGCTTCCATTTTCATTTGACTAAAGGTATTTCGTGATTTCCCTTTTGGTCTTCTTGTTTGAGCCATTGATTATTTAGGAGTATGTTCTTTAATCTCCACACACTTGTAAATTATCCAGCTTTCCTACTGTTATTGGCTTCTAGTTTCATATCACTGTGGTCAGAAAAAAAATATTTGGTATTATTTCTGTCTAAAAATTTGCCAACATGTTTTGTGACCTATCATGTGACCTATCCTAGAATACCTGGTATGCACTTGAGGATAATGTGTATGCTGCTACTACTGGATGGAATATTCTATAATTGTCTATTAGGTCCATTTGGACCAATAAATAGTTCAAGTTCAGAGCTACTTTGTTGATTATCTGTGCAATCTATCCATTGCTGAAAGTGTGTTATTAAAGTCCCTTATTATTATTGTATTGTTATTACTCTCTTCAGACCTCTTAGCATTTGCTTAATAAATTTAGTCACTCCAATGTTGGGTACTTACATATTTGTAATTTTTATACATTCTTCATGAATTGGCTCCTTTATATATTGACCTTGTGTTTTCTCTTGTCATTGTTTTTGACTTAAATTCTATTTGTCTGATAAAAGTTTAACTACTCCCACTTTGTTTTAGTTTCCACTTTTATGGACTATCTTTTTCTATTCCTTCACTTTTAACCAATAAATTGTCCTGAAGCTGAGGTGAGTCCTGTAGCTAGCATATAGTTTTTTTTTTTTCTTAATCTGTCCAGCCCCTCTGTATCTTTTGATTGCAGATTTCAAACCATTTACATTTAGAGTATTTTTGAAGATTTACTGAAGCCATCTCTTTAATTATTCCTGGGTATCTTGTGGTTCTTCCTTGCCCTTGGTCCTCTGCTGCCTTTCTTTATAGATTTTCCACAGTGTATGGAAAATTTATCTTTTGTGTATGTATTGTAGATTTTTCTTTGTAGTTCCCGAGAGGTTTGCAGAAAAAAATCTTACATATTACATATAATCATATAAATGTCTATTTTATGCAGATAACAATTTAGTTTTTATTGTAAACAAAAACTCTGCCCTTTTGTTTTTGATGTTACCATTTACATAGTTTTTATTGTGCATCTATTAACAAATTAAGCTATATCTATTTTTAGTACTTTTGCTTTTTAGCTTTTATTAAAGAATTAAGTAGTTAGCACATCACGATATTACAGTCAAAGTATTCTGACTCTGACTGTATGATTACCTTTACCAGTGTAGCATATTTTCATATGTTTGCATGGTACTAACTAGTGATATTCTGTGTCAGTTCAAAGAAATTCTTTTAAAATTTATTTTAAGGCAGGTTAGCAGTGATGGATTCCCTTAGCTTTTGTTTATTAGGGAAAGTTTTTATCTCTATTTTTTTAAAGATTTTATTTATTTACTTGACAGACAGAGATTACAAGTAGGCATAGAGGCAGGCAGAGAGAGAAAGGAGAAAGCAGGTTCCCTGCTGAGCAGAGAGTCAGATGCGGGGCTCAATCCCAGGACTCTGGGATCATGACCCAAACTGAAGGCAGAGGCTATAACCCACTGAGCCACCCAGGTGCCCCTTTATCTCTATTTTTAATTGTGAAGGACAACATTGGTGAAATATTTTGGGGTGCAATTTCTTTAGCTCTTTGAATATAGAATGTCTTCCCCCCCCCGGCCTCTGCTGAGAAATCTGCTGATAACCTCATTGGGGTTCCCTTCCTTGAGGATTTTTTTTTTCTCTTGCTATTTTTAAAATGTTCTGTCTTTAGTTTCAGACAGTTTTTTTATTGTGTGTCTTTGAGAAGGTTTAGGATTCAAATATTAAGGTGGCCTATTAACTTCATGAAGTTAGATGTCTAAAAAATCTCTCCAGATTTGAGAAGTTCTCAGCCAGTCTCTTTAAATAAGATTTCTATCCTTCTCTGTTCTCTTTCTGGGACTCCAATAATGCATATAATACTTCTTTTGATGATTCTTCTGCTTAGCTGGCTTAGACTGCTATTAAGTGCTCTATTGAATTCTTCAGTTCAGTCATTATATTCTTCAGCTGTAAAATTTGTTAGTTCTTTTTTTCTGTTTCCTTTCTCTTTATTGAACTTCTATTTTATGTTTGTGTTTCTGATGTTAAATTGTGTTGTTTCATAATTATAACAGGTTTAGCACCTGTATAGCAATTACTTGAAATTTTTTGATTTCCATTTATTTGGAATCAGTTACTAGCAGTTTACTGTATTCCTTTGGGAATTGTTTCCTTGGTTTTTTTGTGGTCCCTGTAGCCTTGTGTAGATGTCTGCACATTTGAAAAAACAGTCACCTCTTCCAGATTTATGGACTGATTTTGGTAATGGAAGTCTTTCCCCTGAAGATAGGGGTATATTATATTATATTGTGACCCTGGGTCTAGTTATGGAGCATGTCATTTCAGGGGGTGTGTATGTCTCTTCAACTCAAGCCACTGGGGCCACAATGTTGACAATTATGTTGTCCTTGTCAATCACTGTGGAGAGTCCACAACGGTTTCAAGGGCTGTTTGGTCTTTTTTTTTTTTTTTTTAAGATTTTATTTATTTATTTGACAGACAGAGATCACAATAGGCAGAGAGGCAGGCAGAGAGAGAAGGGAAGCAGGCTCCCTGCTGAGCAGAGAGCCCAGTGTGGGGCTCGATCCCAGGACCCTAGGATCATGACCTGAGCCAAAGGCAGAGACTTTAACCCACTGAGCCACCCAGGCGCCCCTCAAGGGCTGTTTGGTCTTAAGTGGTACCCTCAAGTCTAGTAGCTAGGAACCAGGACAGGGAGCAGTGGTGGCCAGAGCCAATGGTTTTCACACATTAGCTAAGAAGGCCAGCTGTTAGCGCCTTTGTAGTGGCAGAGGCCAGTTACAAACACAACCATAGTGATGGAGGTCAGGGCAAGTCTGGAACCAATTATGGATTCACTGGCATCTGTGGGAACCCTGTCACTGTGCCCTCCTATGACTTTGACTAACCCTGAGTGTGCCCAGTGCAGTGAAGGCCATGGACAGGAGTCAGACTGGGGAGTAGGCAGGTCACAGATGGAGGGAGGAGCTAACTGTATGTTGTCATGGTGTTACCAGACAGTGACAGAAGGAAGGACCTGATCTGGGCCTGCAAGCAGTTGTGAGCAACCAAGCTGTTCATGTGCTCTTCTATGTCTGCACATTCTCCCTCTGGGCATGCACACTGCAATGGGAGGTTGGTGATGAGGGTCAGGCTAAGAATACGCAGATGCACAGTGGGAAGGTCAAGGAAGGACTAAAGTATCTGTTGTATTAGCAAACACAAACACCTAAGGGATAAGAAAGGGCAAGATCTGAGGGAGGTCCACTGTGGCTGTATTGGCTAGTGACTTTGTCAGTGGCTGAAGCTGCTGACTTTGCCTACAGAGTAGAACTCTGTGAACCATCAACATTACCCCTATCTGCCAATAATAGTCCGTTTTTCTTGTTTGCTCTTAATCTGCTTTATATTTATCAGCCTTGCCAGTCTGGATGGTACAAAACCAAAGTAGAACCTTTGTAGTACTCTTCCTTTCCTGGTGAGAACTATTTCTAGCTGGGAAAGTCTTTCTTGGCAGAGAAAAATGCCAACTTGGGAAATGTGATGATGCAGGTCAAATGAAGTCTTCCTTTGCTTCTTGTGTTTATTATTCTCAGTTTTGTTGTTGCTGTTGTTGTTGTTCTTCCATGCTGTGGTTAAAATTTCCTAAATGTGCTTTCAAAGTGTTTTAGAGCTACTTTTTGTTCATAGATAGCTGTCCAGTCACTGATCTTTGTGGGGAGATGGAGAAGCTAGGTTGTTGCATTGCCATTTTTTCTACAACTGATTTCTTTTGGGTCTAAATGGAAGTATTTTAATATTACCCTCTAGCAAAATAAAAATCATGAGTCACCTACAAATGTATACTGCTGTTTCATGGAAATTTTATATAGTTGCTATATTTCAACATAAAATTATTTTTCTATGAGATCTCTCCCCCACAATTTCTTCCAATACTACTTTTCCAGTGAAGATAATTCCTGTAGAGAAAAAATAGAACTATATGATACAGTTCTCATACAAGCTTTAGACCTAGGCTCAAGTGTGGTATAAAAGTTGCTTTGTACAATTAATGCACGATGTAGTTATAACCCATTCATGGAGAACCAAACACCTGTGATTCCATATGTTCTCATTTACTTCACTAAGTTGGAACTTCATGGATGAATTTCTGTATAATTAGATGAGCATGACAGCTTCCTAGAAAGACAGTCATTCCTGGGATATACTATTATCCAAGTGTTTGTGAGTTTATAGAGAAGAAAGGATGGATATCTCAATAGTCATAGATGTGTACTGTGAAATGAATGAACTTGACACAACAAATAACTTCAATATTAAGGAAATAATGTTTAAAAATGTTATCTGGTAGTGTGTTTTACTAAAATACTTCTTATAAAACCTGACTGAACAGAAGGGATTGTGTAATACAGCTGAATAAATCTATGCCTGCCTCAATCTGTGCCTTTCTGGGTTAGGTGAGTATTTAGGCTTTTAGGGAAATGCAGGCAGGTCTACAGACATAATACAAACTTTAAGAAAATCACCTGCTGTCTTTTAAACAATTGAAAAGACACAGGGATGCATACAGTTTGATACTTTTTTAACCAAGAGCCAAAGGGATATTTTTTAGATTCATGATAAACTCACTGAAAATTGGTAGATGATCTTGATATTAAAAAGACAGATTTCCTGCACATCTGAAACTTATACTTCATTGTAGCTGCAAATTTTTCTTTCATCTGGTTAAGTTTTTCTGTTGCTTTCAGAACTAAAACTTAGAGAGTTGCAAAATAAAAATAAAGTCTAACATTCTGAAGCCTGAGATATGAAAAGTTTATAAATGACTGAAAAGTTAAAAGAACATGATCCTTTGAAAAAATAAAATCCTAGAGAAAAAAATGATTTAATGGAGAAATAAATGAATTAGAGAAATGTCATAAACCATATATGCATTATAGGTCTAACATTTTTAATCCTGTTGATATAATCTAAATATCAACAGAATGCTCTTGTGAGAAATCAAATTGAATTTTCAATGACAAGTGGAAAGTTTCTGTGCTGCAGTATCAACAGAGAACTGAAGTACATTGTTAACTTGAAATTTTGACAAGTTAAAACTTTGCTGTTAGTACATCAATAGTTTATAAATTCTGAGTACAGAAAGTAGAGATCGAGAACTCCGTTGTTACATTAATGTGCTTAGGAATGTAAAAAAAATAGGGGCACCTGGGTGTCTCAGTGGGTTTAAGCCTCTGCCTTTGGCTCAGGTCCCGGGGTCCTGGGAAAAAGCCCCACATCAGGCTCTCTGCTCGGCAGCGAGCCTGCCTCCCCGCCTACTTGTGATCTGTCTAGTCAAATAAATAAAATCTTTAAAAAAATGTAAAAAATAATTCTGTGCTAATAGATGAATCTGCAAATATTATTTTCTCTAAGAGTAACTTTGTTTTCTACTGGCATCTACAAATTAAAAGAATATAAGTATTAATTACTTAAGTAAAAGGCTTGATAAGTTCCCAAAGGCATGGAAGAAAGAAAGCAGTAGAGGAGGAATCAGAAAAGGAATGGACTTGAGGGTAGGTGATGGAAACACAAGATGAGAACACCTTACTCTGTGCGTGTTATTTACTTACACTTGCCAGTAAGGAAGGAATTCAGTGTTTATAGACAGGATAGAATTTATAAGTGCTAATGGGGGAGGGCATACGTAGAGTTAATTTTTTTAAATCTTCTGACAGTAAACACCTTTACATGTCAAGGGGATGTAAATATAGAGGCATAAAAAAGTGAAAAGAAATACCACCAAAAAAAGTAAAAAGAAATATTCAAACATCATTAATCTCTATTATTAAAAAGTTACCCTAATTGAATGATAATTAAAAAAAGGTTTGGTCTTTGGATGTGAAAGCATTTCAGCACTTGTCAGAAAGTTAGAGCAGAATATAAATTAACGTCTCGTCATATTTTTTTTTTTAAGATTTTATTTATTTATTTGACAGAGATATCACAAGTAGACAGAGAAGCAGGCAGGGGCGGGGGGAAGCAGGCTCCCTGCTGAGCAGCGAGCCCAACTTGGGACTCGATCCCAGGACCCTGAGATCATGACCTGAGCCGAAGGCAGTGGCTTAACCCACTGAGCCACCCAGGCGCCCCTCGTCATATATTTTGATTGTAATAAAAAAATAAAAAATTACCCAAGTTCGGTTTCTACTTCAGAAACCATGTTGTCTTTTACCCCAGGTTTTATATTAAAAGATTCTGTGCTGTTTTTAAATCTGCCAGCTACCCACTTTGGAAATGAGACACCTCAACTCTCTATTATTACTCACTACCTTTTTCTAGATAATTAAAATCTAAAATAAAAATTTTTGTTCTTAGTGCCACTAGCCATAATTCAAACACTCAGTTCTTCTTGGTGGCTACCATGCAGGTCAAGGACATTTTCGTCAACACAAAGTTTTATTTTTTTTATTATTTTTTTAATAAATCTTTTTTAATTTTTTTTATTTTTTTAAAGATTTTATTTATTTATTTATTTGACAGAGATCACAAGTAGGCAGAGAGGCAGGCAGAGAGAGGGAGAGGGAAGCAGGCTCCCTGCCGAGCAGAGAGCCTGATGCAGGGCTCAATCCCAGGACCCCAGGATCATGACCTGAGCCGAAAGCAGAGGCTTTAACCCATTAAGTTACCCAGGTGCCCCAACACAAAGTTTTATTAAGGAGACTGGCCTAGTATATATTGTTTGCATAACTGGGTTTTTTTTTCCCAGTATTTTCCTTTGTATTTTTTAAACTGTAACACAATTGACATGATTGTATAAATTTAAGGTATACAAAATGTAGATTTGATACATTTATATATTGTAATAGGATTACCATCCTAGTTTTACCTAACACTTCTATCACATCACAGAAATTTTTCATGTGGTGGGAAAAATTACTATTTGGTCTCTTAGTAACTTTCAACCTTATAACATAGTGTTATTGTCTATAATCACTGTGCTGTGCATTAGAGCTCGAGGATTTTTTTATCTACATTGTAGATTTATATCTTAAAGAGTGTGTCTTTCTAGGTTCCCTATGCTCCTGCACCTGTTAACACACTTCTACTGTTTTTATGAGTCTAGCTTCTTAAAAATTCCACATATAGGTGATACCATACAGTATCTGTCCATCTGTCCGACTTATCTCACTTAGCATAACATGCTCAAGGTCCATCCATGTTGTCACAAATGGCAGAATGTTCTTCTTATGTTGAATAATCAGTGTGTGTGTGTGTGTGTGTGTGT